>BSBK01004539.1:0-242549 GCA_027943335.1 Chamaecyparis obtusa | reverse complement strand
TCCTTATTTCAATGATAGTAAATATTAGCTTCCTCTTGTGTACTTCCACTCATCCCATATTCATCTACTTCTCCTCCATGGGTTCCCATTTTAACTCCAAACTAAACTAATTGATGCAGGAGCATCCTGGGTGTAAGAGCAATTTTGCATCACCCAAAAAAAATATTTCTATTTTTGTATTCAATAAGGGCTATCTTGTGCAGAGCTGCTATTTATGGAAACTTGCTATTTTTAGTAAGTTGGTCTTACAATCTCGTAATGTTCTAATTTTACATGTGGAGGTTCATCTCAGTTCATATCAGCCTGCCAGCAAAGTTTCATGGCTAGATTAGGTCTAGTTTTGAAGATATTGAAGATTTTCGGTATTGGCAGAAGGGTACAGAAACTTTGACTCAGTTTTGAAGGCTTTAAAGGCCCCGAATGAGGTCAAAAAATTGGGTGACAAGCGCTTGGCGCCAATCAAGTCTATAGAGTGCTTCGTGGCATTTCTAAAATAGGGTTATAATAGTCAATCGGGTCAACTGGTGATGACTTATGGTCTCCGGAAGTTGGGCCACCTGAAATGGCAGAAAATAATTTTCCTTCAAATTTTTTGTTTCGGGTTTCAAAACTCATTTTGAGCCGAGTTTGATGTAATAAATTGTAAAATAAAATAATTCTAAGTTTGGTCGGCCCTTAGGGCTAAATTTCTGGAACCTTCTCGGGCGGTGGAAATTGCCTATATAAAGAAGGCCCATAGTGTTGTCTAGGGCAGTTCTGGGTAGTAGATCTGGGTATTGATTCGAGGCTTTTTCCTATAGAATATTGTAAGGGAATGCCCATGTGGCTTTGCATATTGTAATTCTGAAAGTTTGTAATTCCACATTTGTGGAGATAATAAGAAGCCAATTTTCTGTTCTTGCATATTATTGTTGTTGTTTCTCTATTTATGTTATGTGTTTGAGGTATTAAGGGGAGCACCCTTCATCAAGTGGTATCAGAGCAGGAGTTCTTGAGTGTGTAAACAGATCACCGACTGTGAGGTAGTTTGCACCAGGACTGTGGTTAGGGTTTCAGCGCGCATCACGAAAATGCCTCCATGAAGAGAACGTGGCGGAAGAGCTGGTGCTGTGACACCTGAGGTTAGAGAGCTGCAGAGACAAGTGCAAGCATTGTAAGAAGAGATTTGTAGAGGAATGAATCTTAATGTCAGAGATGAAAGCGAGGATGAAGTCGAAGAAGAATATCAAGGAGAAGCCGAAATTGTGAACCAGGAGGAAGAATGACTTTTTTAGGCGATTTCCAAGATTGGGAAAAGACCTAAGATTGAGGTTCCTACATTTTCTGGAAATCTTAACCCAGAGGAATTGGTTGACTGGATCAATGAATGTGAGAAATATTTTGAGTATGAAGATGTTGAGGATCCTGATAGGGTCAAATTTGTGAAGGCCAGACTGAAAGGTCATGCAAAGATCTGGTGGCAAGAAATTCAATTGGAGCAAAATAGAAGAGGGAAAGATAAAATCACAAGATGGGATTGGATGGTGGATAAATTGAAGTGACAGTTCATTCCTGTTGATTATGAGCTTGACCTACTAAAGAAAATGTAAGTTTGAAGCAAGCAGGAAGATCTGTTCAGGAGTATACAGAAGAGTTCTATCGACTCATTAGAACAGGCCATGCAGAAGCTGATAAGGAGAAATTTGCCCGATACCTTAATGGGTTAAGGCCAAGCATTCAGGAGGAGTTGAATCTGGTTCGAATGAATAGTATTGAGGAGGCATACCAGTTTGCCCTAAAAGTAGAGGAAAAGCTGAACAAGAAGTTTGAGAGCAGAAAAAATGGAAGAGGTCGTGGTGGAAGATCTGGTGGACGGTCATATGGTGGCTGAAATGAAGATTCCGAAAAAGAAGGATGAGGCTAGTAGCAGCCAGAATCAGAGAGGAAACAATTCCAATCATTTCCAAGATCAGAATAATAGAGATCAGAGAGGAAGAGAAGAGGACAAGGTTCAGGAAGAGGAGGCTTCCATGGAACATGTTTTCACTGTGGAGAAGAAGGTCCTAGGGCATTTGAATGTTCTCAGTGCCAAGCAGAACAGACAGGAGAAATGAAGGCCAGGCAGAGTTGCACATGTAGATGAAGATGCCAGATCATCAAATTCTGAAGATGCTGAAAGAGGAGAAACACTAATTAACAGAAGGGTCTTGCTGAGTGGTGAAAATGAACTTGAACAAAGGAGGAGCTTGTTTCGCACTAGATGCAAGTGTAAGGGTAAATGCTGTGATGTGATTATCGATAGTGGAAGCACTGACAATTTGGTGTCAGAAAAGATGGTGACAAAGTTGAAGCTCAAGAGACGGAAACACCCACATCCATATCAGATTGCCTGGGTGCAGGATGACCACAAGGTCTATGGTCAGTGAACAGTGCCTAGTAAAGTTCAAGATCGGCGGGTACCAAGATGAGGTACTATGTGATATAATATCTATAGATGCATGTCATATGTTGTTGGGTAGGCCATGGCAATTTGACAGATGTGTTGTACATGATGGTCGTGCGAATACCTATTCCTTGACAAAGGATGGAGTGCGACATAAGCTAAAGCCATTGAAGGAGACCGAAGAAAATGTATGTGGTAATGCAAGAATAATATTTGTTGATGGAAAAAAAATTCCTAAATGGTATGAGGCATGAGCATGTGTGTTTTGCTTTAATTCCAAAAGCTAGTAAAAGAAGAAGTAGAGGATGTACCTGTAGAGGTTGCAGATTTGTTGAATGAGTTTCAGGATATTGTATTTGATAATGTACTTGAGGGATTACCACCTGTAAGGAAGATCAGTCATCAGATAGATTTGATTCCAGGAGCCAGTTTGCCAAACAAGGCAGCACACAGAATGACACCAGGGAAAAAGTGAAGAGTTTGAACAGACAAGTACATGAGTTGTTACAGAAGGGATTGATTCGGGAGAGCCTGAGTCTATGTGCTTGTACCAATAGTATTAGCACCAAAGAAGAATGGAGAATGGAGAATGTGTACAGATTCTAGAGCAATAAACAAGATCACAATCAAGTATAGGTTTCCATTGCCACGAATGGATGATATTATGGACTGTTTGAGTGGAGCTGTGTATTTCTTGAAGATAGATCTGAAGAGTGGATATCACCAGATTCGAATCAGAGAAGGAGATGAATAGAAGACTGCCTTCAAGACAAAGGAAGGACTGTATGAGTGGTTAGTCATGCCTTTTGGGCTAACCAATGCACCGAGCACTTTCATGCGGCTCATGAACGAGGTTCTAAAAGAATTTCTGGAAAAATTTGTCATTGTTTACTTAGATGATATTTTGATCTTTAGCAAGACATTGGAGGAACATATGATACATATTCTTATGGTGTTTTGAGAAGCTAAGAGATGAGAAATTGTTGATTAATTTAAAGAAGTGCAGTTTTGTGAAGAAAGAGTTAGTGTATTTGGGATTTGTAGTTTCAGCAGAAGGTCTAAAAATGGACCCAGAGAAGGTATATGCTATCCTTGAATGGCCTACTCCAAGGAGTGCTACTAAGGTAAGATCTTTTCATGGTCTAGCTATCTTTTACAGAAAGTTTATTAGAAATTTTAGCAGTATTTGTGGACCCTTGACTGAAACAATGAGAGGGGATAGAAAAGAGTTTAAGTGGACTAATGGGGTAGAAAAAAGTTTTCAATTGTTGAAACAAAAAGTTACAGAACAACCTATTTTAGCACTTCCAGATTTTAATAAGGTGTTTCAAGTAGATTGTGATGCTAGTGGTACTGCAATAGGAGCTGTTATGAGCCAAGAAGGTAAACCTGTTGCTTATTTCAGTGAGAAGTTAAATGATGTCAAGAGGAAGTATTCTGTTTATGATCAAGAATTTTATGCTATAGTTCAGGCATTAAAGAAGTGGAGACATTATCTGCTTCCTAAAGAGTTTGTCTTGTATATTGATCATCAAACTTTGCAATATTTGAATAGTCAAGGAAAGTTGAATCAGAGGGATTTGAAATGGGTTGAGTTTTTGCAGAGTTATACATTTGTTTTGAAACACAGAAGTGGAAAGTCTAACAGGGTTGCAGATGCTCCTAGTAGAAGGCAATTATTGCTGACATAGATGCAGATTGAGGTGGTTGGGTTCAAGGAACTCAAGAATTTGTATCCAGAGGATCTTGATTTTGGTGGAGCTTGGAAAGCTTGTAAAGAACCTGTTACTCTAGATAGGATGAAGTGGCTGGATTTTATCATCCAGGATCATATGCTATTCAGAGGGAGTCAGTTGTGCATTCCATGAAGTTCTATGAGGGAGAATCTCATCAAAGAGAAGCATAGTGGAGGATTAGCTGGATATTTTGGTCGTGATAAAACCCTTGCTTTGGTTAGTGAAAATTATTATTGGCCACAGTTATAGCAAGATGTGAAGAAGTTTGTACAGAGTTGCAGAGTATGTCAGATGGCGAAGGGAGTTGAAGCAGAATACAGGGTTATACCAGCCATTACCTATACCAGAGAAGCCTTGGGAGGATATCAGTATGAACTTTGTTCTTGGTTTACCGAGGACACAACGGGACATGATTCAATTTTTTGTAGTAGTTGACAGATTTTTGAAGATGACACATTTCATTCCCTACAAAAAGACTAACGATGCTGTTCATAGTAGCATAATTGTTTTTCAGAGAAGTAGTGAGACTACATGGTTTGCCAAAGACCATAGTTTCAGATAGAGACACTAAGTTTGTTAGATATTTCTGGCGTACATTATGGAAGAAGTTGAAGACAGATTTGAAGTTCAGTTCATCACATCATCCACATACTGATGGACAGATAGAGGTGGTGAATAGAAGTTTGGGAAATCTGCTAAGATGTTTGGTTGGAGATAAGCCAACAGGATGAGATTTGATTTTACCATAGGTAGAATTTGCATACAATAATTCTATCAACAGGAGCACTGGTAAATCACCATTCCAGATTGTATATGGAATTAGTCCAAGAAATCCATCTGAATTTAGAAAGATAGATAAAGGAGAAATAAGTAGTGCTGAAGCTGAGGATTTTGCAGAGCACTTGAAGAACATCCATGAGGAGGTGAGGAAAACATATTACCAAGATGAATGCTCAGTATAAGGCTAAGGCAGATGAGAAAAGGAGACATAAGAAATTTTAAGTTGGAGATGAAGTCATGGTTCATTTGTGGAAGGAGCGATTTCCAGTTGGTACTATAACAAGTTGAAAATGAAGAAGTTTGGGCCATGTAAGATACTGAAGAAGCATGATTCAGGAAATGCATATGAGGTAGACTTGCCTAGTGAGCTAAATATTTCACCAGTGTTTAACATTTTAGATTTGACAGAGTATCATGAAGGAGGTGTTGAAGATGAGGTTGCATCAGCACAATGGAGTATTCCAGCAACAGTTCAGATATCAAGGAGATTGAAGACATATTGGACAGTCGTGTTGGCAGAAGCACAAGGAACATGACATATGAGGAGTATTTGGTCAAATGGAAAGGATGACCTGTTGAAGATTCATCATGGCTAACAAAGGAGGAGGTTAACTGTCTTGGTTTTCCTCTGCACACCTGAGTTGTGACAGGGTCACTTCTCAAATTACCCCGGGTGTCTGATGCAGGAGCATCCTGGGTGTAAGAGCAATCTTGCATCACCCAAAAAAAATATTTCTATTTTTGTATTCAATAAGGGCTATCTTGTGCAGAGCTGCTATTTATGAAAACTTGCTATTTTTAGTAAGTTGGTCTTACGATCTCAGAATGTTCTAATTTTACATGTGGAGGTTCATCTCAGTCATATCAGCCTGCCAGCAAAGTTTCATGGCTAGATCAGGTCTAGTTTTGAAGATATTGAAGATTTTTGGTATTGGCAGCAGGGTACAGAAACTTTAAACTCAGTTTTGAAGGCTTTAGAAGCCCCAGATGAGGTCAAAAAATTGGGTGACGAGCGCTTGGTGCCGATCAAGCCTGTAAAGTGCTTCGTGGTGTTTCCAAAATGGGGTTATAATAGTCAATCGGGTCAACTGGTGATGACTTATGGTCTCCGGAAGTTGGGCCACCTGAAATGGCAGAAAATAATTTTCCTTCAAAATTTTTGTTCGGGTTTCAAAACTCATTTTGAGCCGACTTTGATGTAATAAATTGTAAAATAAAATAATTCTAAGTTTGGTTGGCCCTTAGGGCTAAATTTTTGGAACCTTCTCGGGTGGTGAAAATTGCCTATATAAAGAAGGCCCATAGTGTTGTCTAGGGCAGTTCTGGGTATTGATTCGAGGCTTTGTCCTACAGAATATTGTAAGGGAATGCCCATGTGGCTTTGCATATTGTAATTCTGAAAGTTTGTAATTCCACATTTGTGGAGATAATAAGAAGACAATTTTCTGTTCTTGCATATTATTGTTATTGTTTCTCTATTTATGTTATGTGTTTGAGGTATTAAGGGGAGCACCCTTCATCACTAATCCTATTGGAGATTCCACAATGGTTGATCAACAAGTCTAATATTCATAGATAACACCACTATCATAGATTCATAAATATTTGTATCTAACCCACCTTTACCTTGGGTCCAAAAAAATGACATCTAGGAGAAGAAAAATCTCAAAGGTTGTTACATCTAGTTTTCATTTTGTCATAAAATTTCTTAAAATCTCCCCAAATCTCGAAAAGGCCAAGGTTACTTTGATATTGATGGTAGATACTTTCTTCATACATATAGAATGTTAACATTACTAGTTCCAACACTAAATAAAATGAAGAATATATAAAAATGGAACATTATAACGTGCGTAGGATAGAACTTGGTCCATCTACACATGAAGGAAATATTCATAAATTCCAAGTGCTAGTTTCCAAGATGGTCTAAAGGATAGGAGAAAAAAATTAGCCAAGAAATAGTTGGAAGCATAGGTTTGAAATATTTAATAGAACCATGTTAAATCAATTATGTGAACACATTAATAGATTTTAAGTATCTCTTTGATTACTTTCATCATAGCAATAACTCCTTGTAGTAACATCAATAAAGAAAATATTGCTAAAATCAAAATTACTAAATTTTCATGAAGGTTATCAAAACTTGGGTCAAGGAGGTAGCTCTCAATAACCTCAAATTCATTGAAGAGATGAGAACAAATTCTATCATGATTGAACCCAATAAGAAAAATATTAGTGATAAAATCAAGTATATTAGGAAGGAAGAATCTTTATGGAAAAGTGTAGTAAGCGATATCCAAGATGTGACATGCAAAGATATATATTTATTTATATTTGGACATGTTTTTACCAAAAGACAAGAAAACCTCTCACATGAATAGTTCAAAATTGTTGAGTAGAAATTATTGAATCTTAGGGAACCCTTGAAGACTATATAAAACAAACAAAATTGTGAAATGAAGTTAAGTCCAAAATTTGAGCTTAGTTTTGTTAAATAGATTTTATACTTTATTGGAGGATGAAACTAAATTGTTGGTGTAATTAAGTATTCACTAATTACACTTTACTTAAGTTTACTTAGGATAATGCATCTGCATATTAGTTGTCATTGAGACACTTAGGAGTTTGCATTTAATTTTAGCACATGGTGAGGAGAAATTCCACTTTAGATGGTGATAGTTGTCATCTCATACCTCTTTGTGTGTGAGATCCACCTTTGGTGATCTTATCACATTATCATCATCTCATTGTTGCACATGTTGCACATACTTTGATGTACAATGGAGAATGATCCACCTTTGGTGGAAATGTGATTCCACCTAGTGTGGTTGATATCTTATCATCTCCTTATCATGTTGTCTTATCACATTGCCTATATATTTAGGCACTCCTACATTGTATCAATTAATCAATCTATTATTCATTATTGTTTGATTATTGATTATTCAATTGATCATATCATATTTATCCCTCTTGTGCTATCAATTGAGCTTATAGATCTTGGAATTTTCATTCTTTTCCTTAGGTGAATTCTTACATGGTATCAAAGTGATATCAAAATTCTTACATGGTATCAGAGCCATATGAGTGTCATTGTATAGCTATTTTGAGAGAATTTTGTTGCAGGTCCAAAATTGGAGCTTGTTGGTGCTAATCAGAGGTTGACATCACCTTGAGGAGGTCCAAAAACCCCTAAATCAAATTTTATTTTATCCAAATTGGACATCTGAAGCCAAATCTAGAGCCATTTGAATTTTCAAGGTGCGGCAACAGCGATTCTGAAAAAATAATTTCAGAGGCAATTTTGAAACAACGATATCTCAGTCATCCAAACTCCTTTTTTCGAGAATTTTGTTTTTGTTTTGGGGTATAATTTCACGCTCTACACAATGGTACAGATGGTTTCTAAATCTCTGTTCCTGATGTTTTTTGAAAATTGTAAATTCTAATTTTTACAACTTTAGAGGCTTCATTCGGGCTCATACAGACACATTTTCAAGTGGTAGTTTTTTTTGAAAGTGCATGATATTTTGTCTACTTTCCAGATTCGGTATCAGTTTGGAGAAATTTCGAGTGGACATAGTACTTTTAGAATTTGGTCTATTTTGGCCTATTTTGGCACTTGTAATTGATTAGATCTTTGAGTGATCTTGTGTCTTATCTTCTTGAGTTTTCTATAGCTTCATATTTTTTGTTGTATTCATCTAAATAAGAAGTCCAATTTGGTTCATTTTGGCAAGTGGCAATTGTGCATGCACTATATATAAAGTACCAAAATCATCTATTTTTGGGGGTTCTTTGGTTCATTGCATTTTGGGGGGTGCATTGATTTGTTGATCTCATTGTTTCATGTGATAAGTGCATCATGGGTGGTTTAATTAGGTTGACAAGAGGAAACTATAAGAAATAGAGTGAATTGGTTCTTTCTCATCTTTTTTTTTTTTGATTGGTAAAAGGCCGAAGCCCTGAAAGTTTTTTATTAATATAAAAGTTATTTTACAATGTGACCTTGCTCACTGCAGGCGCTGGTAGGAAAGAGTGGGGTTGAGAAAACCTCCAGCTTTGCCCGAGACCGAAGTCCTATACTATACAAAAATTACATGGGTATACCCATGACTCGACAATTGTCGATATTTGTAAATATACATAGCTACCATAGGCATACCCATGGCTCGATATCTATCGAGATTTATACATCATTTTGTGGGCGTACCCAAGTCTCAATAAGTTTGAGATATGTTTTTTCTTTTAAAATCATATTTTAGTTGGTATACATTGACTGGTGTTTTGACCAGCATAAGTCCTTTATACAATTAAATATCATTATCTGATCCTCTTCTTGTCGATAATGATTTGTTCGTCCGGATATGAAAAATACTTGTAATATAAGACATCTTCCAAAACCAAGGGTTAACCAACATATATATAAAGAACCTTTACCTTGATTTCATTACCTGTCTAAAATAGTGGGTATTATTAAAAAATATGTTATAATAAGAAGTAAAGTGTCATCATAACCTTAGTTTTTACCTTTCCAATCATTGTTATTAAAATCTTCTTACCTTTATTTAATCAAATACCTTACTGAAATAATAGTGATAGAGACCAAATGCGCCTAAAAATTCGTAGCCCTTACCAATTAAGGTTGTAATTTCCTGTAACTTATAATCATTAAGAGTGATTGCCAAAGGACAGAGCCTACTCTACTTTATTATGTTATCAAGAAGAAGTGCTGGACTAAGGTATATTGCAGGTCTATATATATTAAATCAAAGGAAATTCCAACTAAGAGAATAACATCTCTTAAGAGAGATTAGCCAAAGTCCAAATTACCAATACATATGGTTGTATATATTACCCTAAATATATATAGCCAGATGTACAGCCTATTAGCCATGCTATGAAGCCAACCAAAGATAATCCTGATACTAAAAATTCATATATTGAAGCTGATCAACTATGTATAAATATAGATATACATTTAACAACATATCTATATTTATACAAAGTAAAGAGATTGAAGAAATCCTAATTCTGAACATTGTAAATCTATAAAAATTAGCAATCAGCACCAGTACGAATCTGGTCGCATGATCGCAAGAGTGGAAGGGGATGCCTTGCGATCATGTGACAAGGCATATGTACTAAGTGCAGTGGCTGGGGCAGATGAGCGGTCGCAGCAAGGACTGGTTTGTATAAATTACCCTAAATATATATAACCAAATGTACAGGCTATTATCAATGCTGTGAAGCCAACCAAAGAAATCCTGATATTCAAAATTCATATATTGAAACTGATCAACTATATATAAATATAGATATACATTTATCAGCATATCTATATTTATGCAAAGTAAAAAGATTGAAGAAATCCTGATTCTGAACTTTGTAAATCTATAAAACTTAGCAATCAGCATCAGTATGAATCTGGTCACATGATCGCAAGAGTGGAAGGGATGCCTTACGATCATGTGACAAGGCATATGTACTAAGTGCAGAGGTTGGGGCAGATTGAGAGGTAGCCAATAATTCACTCCATCTTCGGCCAGTGTTCATCAAAACTGTCTTCGACCTTAAAAGTCATGAGAGCCACCCTGTCAGATTGAGGGATAGTATCCAATTCCTCAATGCAAGTTCACATAGTTTGATCCGGGGTAAGGGATTGTGAGGTTTTTGGTCAATACAATGGACCATCTTCAAACCACCTAGATGTTCTGCTAAGAACACTTCCCTAGCTACTGATATTATGTCCTCTTCCTTTTTTCCTGCAGAGGTAAAAAGGGCTATAAACTGGCCAATGACCCCTCCATTTGTTCTATAGGTAAAGGAGTTGTCAAAGTGTTGATCCCCTATAGCCTTCACCAGCGCCCTTCTTGGTAGAATCTGGGAGTGGAGTCAGCATATGATTCATTATTTTTTGGACTGTTTGATGATCTTACATCAATGGTAAAGCTTGAACTGTAACAACTTCCTCCAAAGCTCCATTAGCAAATCGACGATTAGGATTCAGATCTGACTCAACTTTAGAACACCACCGTAGATCTCTTTAAAATTTACGGGGCTTCCCTCTTAATAGTTTATCTTTAGTCGCACAACTGCGCAGTCATGAAATTAACCACCATAGGAAATTGGTTACACTTGGCGAAACTGGCGACTGAAGGGCTTCTGCTAGTTCACGAAATACTATCCTCCATCACTAAAAAATTTAGCGATCGCGCGACTAATACTCGCTAAATCACCAAGTCCACTAGACCCTCGCCAAAACATCACACAATCTAGCAGACAAAGAGAAACCTTATCAGCACCGCTAGAAATATATCCTTACCGCCAAATGGACTGAGAAACTTAACTGGGCCCACACAAGAAGATCGACGGTAGGTCGCATGATCACATGGGGCCGAAAAGATTCCAAGCGATCATGCGACTACCGTTGATCAAGACTCTTCCCACCCATTGAAACACCGGGCCCGCCTTGGAACCCTGCCCCCTCGATAAACTGCCAACCAATCAGAGCACAACATGTCATCATCTTCCCTGACAGCTGGGACCGCCCAACCTTCTTCCATCAATGGGCCTGCAGCATACGTGGGCACCCTTGTCGCATGATCACAAGCAGTGAAAATGGCTCTTGCGATCATGCAACAAGGCCAAAAGATGACACCTCACCCCCCTTTTCTGACAGCAGGACCACACCAAACACATTACCCTTTGAATCGAATTGACGGCTCTCGCTGAATCTCATTGGTTTAAGAAGCTCACAGCTTTCCATCGCGGTTTAGCGAGGATCGTCGATCCTGCACACCTATTAATTCCTGTCAGACCCACCTGCCACCTCAGACCAACCAGAAAATGCCACATCACACCTGCCAATGAGCCCCCAGCACAAGAAGTAGCCTTGTCGCATGGTCGCAAGCAGTGAAAATGACTCTTGCAATCATGCGACAAGGCCAAAAGATGCCCTGCAGACGTAGGAAATAATAAAACCGGGGGGAACTTAGGACTTGGGGAAAAAATCTCATAGGGGACCCCACCCGACAAGGTAACCCTAGTCGCATGATCGCATAGCAATAAAAAAACTATGTGATCAAGCGACAAGGCCAAAGATAACCCGAAACCTTAGAAAGATTTAATAAAATGTAAGCGCTTGGACTTAGGGATAGGGAAAGGGGACCCGCCAAAAACAACAGCCGCATATTAAATGTAGTATATTTTATATTTTCTTTTCTATGACGTTTCTTCAATCGGATGTTAACCATGCAAATCCAAAAGTTAAAGAAAGTCAACTCATGCTTGTCTGTTAAGCCAAAAGCATTACTTGTGTATAACTTTTAGTCTTATCTTACCTTACTTGTGTGAAGATTGATCCAGTGCAGAGAAAATCTGACAGTTGTCGCATGCTCTCATGGGATCTTCCAAGCCCATGAAATCATGCGACAACTGTCTGATGAGGATCTCAATGGCTCGTGGGTCAGATGGAGTCATAGTTTGTGATGATTGTGTGGTGAGGATCAACGGCGGTCGCATGATCTCATGGGATCTTCTGACCCCATGAGATCACGCGCCCGTCGTTAGATTAGAATCTTAATTGGTGGGCCCATGGATGGTAAAGCGGATATGCGGTTGTGCGGTTAAAGAGATTTTGCATGGTCGTTGGATGTAGTCGTGGTTAAGAAAAAATAAAGTGACTTGGCGACTAAGAGGGAAAATAAACCCAGGGTGAAGCTGGGGTTAAAATTGCAGTCGAATCTCGAGCACGGGTATTTAGCCAGCAGTTTGCATTTTTGGTTAGCCCAAGGTGTCTTACAAGGCAGGAAGACAGAGAGTAAAGGCTTGTCGCATGATCGCATGCGGCTTTCTAACCGCATCCGATCATGCAACCATTGAGTAAGGAGATGTTAGGGAGAGACAGAAAGGAAAAATGAAAATATTGTGCTCATAATCATGAAAATAGTATTTACATCAAAATTGTAGGTAGATATTGTATATACATCAAATTTGCATATACTGTTCCTTAACATAATGCTACTCTTTTAAAGTAACTAAAGACACCAAAATTGTTAGTTACAGTCTATCTTCGGTCGGAGCTAAAAATTTGCTCCATTCTCTTGCTAGAACTAGCCAAGAGACTCAATATTGCATTTAAAAAGGACAAGAGATTAAAGGAATGTGGAGCTACAAAGTCTAAAAGGAAAAGGCTAAGTTTGCGAACCTACTCAAATTCTCTGATAAAACTACTTTATTATTATTTGAGGGTCCCATATGATTCTTTAGTAAGCTATCTTCCCCAAAGAGCTCCTATATTCTTATAAGTAAGAAGGGTTCCTATGGTTAGAATGTCTCTATATGAGGATCCTGTATCCTCATAGGAGAGTCAGGTTTCCCAATCTTCCTACTGAGGTCAACATAGGGTAAGGTCTCTACCTTAACCTTATCATTAAAATACCTCTTAAGCTATTATATATGCTGTTCCAATGTTACTACTCCATTGGCACCTAGATTCGCTAGCTTATCAGCCTCTGTGTTTCCTTCTCTGAAAGTATGTCTGATTTCATAATTGAGAATATTATCCATTAATAAATTAATCTCTTCTATTTTTGAATTTAAAACCCAATTAGGAGTTTTTTTAGTGCGAATGGCGTTGATAATAATTTGGGAGTCCCCTTCAACAATTACTTTTGAAATGTTAAGTTTTTTGCATAATTTAAGCCCTTCTAATGCCGCTACACATTCGGTCATATTGTTGGTTATAGGGCTAATGGGTCTTGAGAATTTTTCTATCACTTCTGATTTCCAATTGCGGATGATCCCTCCTATACCTGCTACCCCAGGGTTGCCTCGGGATGCTCCGTCAAAGTTGAGTTTATACCAACTAGCTTTTGGTGGTATCCATTTACAGGATGCTCTGTCCGTTTTAGTTTTGGATCCCCCTTTACCATAGAGGGGAGGGATAGCTAGTTTTGGCCATTTGCACCTGATTCTGTTATCCCAACTCTTAAAGGAATCTTCATAGCTCTGTTTGTCCCTGAGTTTATTTTTAGTAATTTCTACGATGGATGCTTCTATCTTGTTAGCTATTAAGTTCCAAGTTAATTTTTGGTCCATAAAAATACTTCTGTTTCTTTCTTTCCATAATTCCCATACTAATATAGAAGGTGCTATTGTCCATATGTCTTTGAAGAGATTGTCTTTATACAGAGATGGCCACACTTTAAGGTTGCTGATTAAATCACAATGAGAAGTAGATTTCCATCCTAAACTTTGATGGAGCCAATTCCAACAATTTTGAGAAAAAGGACAGTTAAGGAGAATGTGATTGGCATCCTCAGAATGGTTTTCGCATAGCGGGCATCTAGATGGTCCTTCGAATCCTAATTTATTAAGCCTGTCTGCAATAAGAATTCTATTTTGTAATGCCACCCATAAGAACAATCTAGCTTTAGGGAGGCAGGATTTGTTCCAGCAAAGGTGCAAAGGTATATCAATGTTATCCATATTTTGGTTCTCAATAATTGCATTGTAACCCTCCTTAACAGAGTATTTTCCGTTGTTAGATCCTGTCCATATTAAAGTGTCTGGTCTATCTTTAAGAATTACTTCTCTATCGTTTAAGATTGTAAGGAGGTTGTTCTTCTCTGGCCAAACATCCTCTATTATATTTGTAATATTTCATTTATTGTCTTCCATCTTGCCTAGGTAGTCCTTAAGGTAAGGGCCAATGACTCTTTTGCATTCTTCCATAAACTCCTTGGAGAAACCTAGTTTGTTAAGGGAGGGAAGGCCTGCCCACGAGTCCTCCCAAAATAAAGCTTGATCTCCTGCTCCTACATCCCAAGAAAGGAATTTGCTGATAATCCCTCTGCAGTCCTTAATAAAATTCCATATCCGTGAGCCCTTAACATGTGATTGAGACCTAAAGATGTTGATGGGATCCGCATCAAGGATGTACTTATGTAATAAAATTGATGCCCACTTACTGCTTGATTCTCTGAACATTCTCCATATAAGTTTAGCCCCGAGGGCTTGGTTTTGCCATAATAGATTTTTAATGCCTAGGCCCCCTTTAGAAATCGGTTTACATAGAGAATCCCATTTGATAAGGGCAATTTTTTTTTCCTCGGAAGGACCTTGCCAATAGAATTCTTGAAGAATTTTGTCTAATTCCTTTTTAACACAAATTGGGAGGGGAAGGACCGACAAATGATACGTGGGAATGGCTGAAAGGACAGATTTAATCATAGTTGTTCTACTTGCTTTAGTTAACCACTTTCCTTTCCATGAGATTTTCTTGTTTTAAACTTTGGATATGACTTGTTGCCATTCTTTGGAGGATAAGAGACCTATATCCAGATCAATACCTAAGTATTTACACGAAAATTTGCCAATTTTATATCCCATCATACCACAAATTTCTCTTTCAATTTTTGAGATAGTGTTAATAAAGTAAATTTCTGACTTAGAAGGGTTGACATGTTGACCTGAGGCTTTCACATAAAGACTTAGAATGCTTTTGAAGGCACTCGCTTCCTGTCTACTAGCTGATCCAGGTAAAATCGTATCATCCGCAAACTGTTGGTGAGTTATGTTGGGCACATTTTTCGCGGCTTGCAATCCCACGATTTTCCCTTCTAAATGAAACTTAGTAATTGATCTCCCCAACGCTTCTGCCATAATTACATATAGAAAGGGGGATAATGGATCTCCTTGTCGAATGCCCCTGGATATACTAAAAAAGCCTTCCGAGGTACCATTGACAAGAATAGAAATCCTGGGAGTTGAGATGCAATTAAAGATAAGATTAATCTATTGTTTAGAGAAACCAAACGCTTCCATACATTTGCACAGGAATCTCCAATCTACTTTATCATATGCTTTTTGAATGTCAATTTTTATTAACATATTACGTTCCTTTGTTATCTGTGCGGTATGGACTATTTCTTGCGCTATAATAATACCATCCAGAATCGATCTATTTGCTACAAAGCTCGTTTGCTCTTCCGAGATAATCATTGGAAGGATGGATTTGATTCTATTAGCTAAGAATTTTGATAGGATCTTGTATATGGTATTACAAAGGGAGATAGGTCTGAAATCCCCTGGTTCCGAACACTCATCTTTCTTTGGAATAAGAGTAAAGAAGGTATTATGAATTTCACTTAATAAAGATCCTAAATTTCTAGTAGCTTCCACAGCTTGCCATACTTCTTCTCCAATGAAATGCCCAAATTTTTGGAAGAAGCCAGCTTGGAAACCATTTGGGCCTGGTGCTTTATTCGGATGTAGTTGAAACACTGCTGCTTTGACCTCTTCTATTGAGAGCTTATTATTCATCATTTTGTTGTCAGAATCCATAATCAGCTTAGGAATAGCTTTAAGCATTTCATTTTGGGCATGAAGGTCAGAAGCTTCTGTAGTGTTGAGTAGGGAGTTGTAAAAATTCGTTAGTACATTTGAGATTTGTATAGGATCCTCAGCGATAAGTCCCTCAGCTGACTTAATTTTGGTTATTCTATTGATGCTTCTTTTAAAATTAGTTGTATTGTGAAAGAATTTAGTGTTACTATTGCCCTCCTTAAGCCAAGATTCCCTGGATTTTTGCTTCCAAAAGATTTCTTCTTTGAGAAGGATATCATTGTATCTAGCCATCAACTCTTTTTCCTTATGGTAACTAAGATCGTTCATACCTTGTTCTATTACTATTTTGTTAAGGTCAGAGATTTCTTGTTCTACCTTGGTTTTCTCTTCGAATATGTCATTGAAGTGATTCTTATTCCATTCTAATGCTTTGTTTTTAATAATTTTTAATTTAGCTGTTAAGCAGAACATTTTCGATCCTTTGACCGAGATTTCTTTCCACCAATCCTCAAGAAGGATTATGAATTCTAGATTTTGGAACCACATAAATTTAAATTTAAACGGATTCCTCAAGGGTTTAGAATTTTCTGTTATAGTAAGCCTGACAGGGAAGTGATCCGATCCTGCTTTAGGAAGTATCTCCGCACTGACTATTTGATTAAAGTTTTCAGAATTAGTTCTAGTAAAGAATCTATCTAATTTTTCAGCTATGTAGCTAAAGCCCGCTCTTCTATTATTCCAAGTATAGATTCCATTAATAGTATTTATGCTTATTAGATGATTAACCTCAGCCCATTTACCAAAGTCTTTATGAGATTGCGAAATATACTGAGAGCCTCCAAATTTTTCTTCTAGATTTAAGATAGCATTGAAATCTCCTCCAATGATGAAGGGATGTTCTCATTTTTCAATTAGAAGATTTTGTATTTCCATCCAAACTTTTCTTTTTTCCTCATTAGGGATTGGCCCATATATGTTGATCAGGTAAAATTTTAAATCAGATTTTAGGCTATTAATTGTTAATGTCATCCATCTATTGTTAATGTGTGTGAGTTGGGCCATTACTTTACGAGGATCCCATAGGACTGCCAAACCACTAGAGAGGCCTACTGATGGGACATATTCTGACTTCCATATACCTAGTCTTTTACTAAACTTGTTAATTTCATCTTTATTAAGCTTAGTTTCTTGTAACATAATGATTTCGGAGTCAAAGTTTCTTAAATATCTTTTGATTAATCGCTGTTTGTTAGGGGCATTTAGACCCCTAACATTCCAAGTAGTGACTTTCATTGTTCCTTGGGAAGGAACTTCCCCTTCCCTGTGTTCAGAATATCTGCTATCTTTTTTTGGTTACCTGCATTACCATCCAACGTTCTCAATTCAACAGCTGACTTCCTACCTCTTTTCTTTTTGAGTTTATTAATATTGGGTGTACTTAAACTACCTCTGTTTATGGCTATGCCTAATTCTCTATTTTCATTAGTGATCCCGAAAAGGCCTTCTATTGCTTCTTTAACCAAACTAGTTTCTCCATCATACCTTATTATAGAATTAACCTGGTTGTTTGAGTTTTTTTGCTCATTTAAGGAACAATCTAGGGGTACATCTCTGTCTATGATCTCCTTGCCATAAATTTCCACTATATCTACATCATTTCTTGCCAAATCCAGATTTAATGCTTCTAGCTCTAGAGGAATATAAACAGCTAGTTCCTTCCCATTAACACAGGTAGGCACATTTAAGTTTTCCTTATCATTTATATTTTTCTCTTTTGCGTTATGCCTATCTATAGCTTCTTGACTAATTTTTTTATTTGATTGGTTTGAATTTTTGTCAGGTTTATCCAAAAGTGCAATTTCTGAAGCTTCCTTTTCCGGGGAAGAGGGAAGGAGATGCTGATTCAGACTATTATTCTGTTCCTTATTTTCTTCTAGGATGCATTCCTGAATTTGTTTAATTAGTATTTCCTTTTGGAGTTTTAGTTCATCGAAGTCACAAGTTTCATCAAGTAACATGTCCATGAGTTCGTCCGTTAGTGATTTTCCTAAGTAATTAATAATTTGATTCACCTCCTCTTCTGTTCTGTTTACCTGCTCAACTAATTCTATTGCATCAACACATTCCGGCTTCAAAATCAAGTTAGTTGGTGGTTCAGTCCTATTACCTTCATCTTGAAAATAAATTTTATTATTATTTGTTCCAAGTTCTATTTGTTCTGATTTACTCTCCCTATTGAATTTTTCATATGGTTCTTGCCTTATAATGTTAACTGGGTTATTATTTATTGGAAGCATTGCTTCAAATATTTGGGGGTTTATTAGTTTAACCATAGGAAAATTAATTGGGTATTGATCGGGTATTGATTTGTCTGTATTATTAATTTTACAGCCATAGTCCAAACTTTTTTGTTTATCGTTCTCAGATATATTTTCCATGTTCAGGCTGAATGTTTTCTTGGTTTCTATCCTCCTTAAAGAAGTATGGGCGTTGAATGAGTCCTGTGGAGTGTCATTTATAACCGGAGTGTTTATTTTATACAAATTGCGAGGAGGAGTCTTAGAATACTCCTCTTTGTTATTCAGGATTTCAAAACCCCCTTTGTAATTTAAGAAGTTTACCTTTATTCTATTATCTGTGCCATGTTGAAAATCTGAGCAATCTCTAAGAGTAAGTGAGAAAGGATTTCCTCCTTTCTCAGAATTTTCTATGTAGTTATCTAAGATCTAGGGATTTATAATTATGGAATTAGAGTTAAAACACAGCTGAAGGGGAGGAATGTAATTATCATGATAATTTAAATTAATTATGATAATCACATCTGTTTTACTATGTTTAGTTTTAACTATCCTTTTAAAAATTCCGATTCTATTGCCTATACTTTTAATGATTTCTGGATGATTAAATTCTAATGGTAGATTTATTAATAAAATAGCTTTTTCTACTTGGAAATCCGCTACTTTTATTGGATTAAAAAAGGGAAACCACGAGCATACAAAAAAGGGAATATCTCTGAATTTTAGATAACCTATCTCTAAAATATAATTTTTGAGCTTACTACTCTTGCAATCTACAAAAATAAAGTTATCTATCATGATAGTAGTACTTACCTCCGGGGGAAGAAGCGATGCCAAACCTTTGATTGTATCCTCTAAAAGGGCAACTGTACCCATCCATTTGCATATGACACCTGTTTCTACAAAAACATGCTGATTTTGCACAATGTATTTTTCATCCAATGTTATCCTAAGATGATTAGGACCATGATTACCATATTTTGAAAGTGTTGAATGGCTATGGTTAGCTACACGCCTATGTGGTGGGGTGTAAATGCTATCATTACACTTATCATGAGACAGATTACCCTCATTATAGGGTTTAACCATATTATATGACTTCCTGTTCATAGAACCCATATTTCCCTTCCTTAGATGAGGAGGGCTGTAAGCATTTGGGGATCTATGAATAAAAGCTAGATCTTTAATATCCTTATAAGTTCTATGTGCCATGCCTAGAGTTTCGGACAGGGGAAGGGGGGAATTTCTCATATTGGGTTGTGCAGGTTCACCTTCCAGAGGTGATTTCCCCCAGGAAGCTACTCCCCCTCCCAAAACCCTACTACTTTGATGATTTACTAAGTGCGTAGGTTTGTTACTAGGGTTAATATCCCTGCTTAGAATTTCAAAAGAATTTTTAAGAGCAATACTACTGCTATTGTGATTTAAAGGAGAAGATTTTACCATTTTCTTGCCTTTGACCATGTGCCATTCCTCTTTTCTTGATCTGCCACCACTGGAAGATGCCTTAGTCTCTATCAATCCTCCTCCCCTCGTAGTAGATAGAGGTTCATAGGGGCATTTGGCCGGAGATGTCCTGGATGACAGAGCCTTTACAGTCTCGGGGTGATAGGGTTCTGAGAAGGTGCCACTCCATCTTTCCCCACTTTGGAGTTAGCTTGAAGTGAGACCTGCTCAATAGACTTTGCCCTTACCATCTCTGAATTATTTTTCTTCAAATTCAAATACTTGGTTTTGGCAAAAAAATTCATTTGTACGTCCAGTGATTTGACAGAGAAAACCTTTAGCTCCATAATCTTGTTTTGGAACCAATAGCCATTGGAAGTATGGTTTTTAGAATTGGGTTCCAAAACCCTAGTTTTAATTTCTAAACACTTATCGATGATCTTGCCCTTAGATTGCTCATTTTGCTGAGCATCCTGTAGACTTTTAGCCTTTTGCTTCGCAATGAACTCATTGAGGTGATCGTAATTGGGATGGAGATGACGGACATCCCTAAGTTTGCAGTCTGTATGTTTGTGCCCATATTGCCAACAATTAAAACAATAACTGGTGAAATCCTTTTCTGGGCTAGAATATCTAGTATCCGAATATTGAGCAGGCTTGGAAGACAATTTTGCCGAGGTAGAATCTAGATTTTTGGCTTTCACTAGGTCATGATGAATAAGTCCTAGCTTGACCTGATGATTCTGTAAAGTTATTTTCCTTTGAAGTCTAATTTTTTGCATTTTTGCAAGCAGAGAACTAAGTAGGTAAAAATATTAAATCTTCTCTTTTATGGGGAGATAACCCTTTTTACGGTTCTTTCTAATCTTAGTGAGCATAACCTGTTGCCCTATTTGTATGAGTATAGACCTAAAAGTCCTTATTTTGATTGGGATTCTTATTCAAAATTTTGTAATGTGATCTATTGGAATATGGATATGGATGTTATGGATTCCCTTGATGATGTTGAAGATAAGAAAGAGACTATTCTTGATCTTTGGATTGTTCTTTGGGAAATGTATGGAGATCCTCATGTTCCTCCACTCCCAAAAGGTCTAGAACCTCTATTTGCAGCTCCTATTGTTAGAATAATTGAGAGGGGGGTGAATTAGTTATCCAGTGTCCCAAAACAAAATGTGTAATCCAAAATAAATTCTTTAACTTTGTTACTCGGTAAACATAAAATACTTTCACTATCTATGTTTTTACCAATTGTCAGTCTAAACTTATAATAGTTACCAATTAAATCTAACATGTAATATGTAAAGTATGATAACAAAAAAATATCACAATCAACACATAACACAAAAGATTTAACGTGGAAACCCTGTGAAGGGAAAAACCACCTGGGACCGGCAACCCAAAATTGTTCACTCTTCTGAAGTGAGGTCGGTGAAGACCCAACCCTGTTAAAGGTTACAAACACACTGTTAGGTGTGACCTTGTTAGAGGATTTTAGACCAGAAGTTATCGTCCAACCAACAATCACTCTAGGGTTGACAGGATAACAATGTTCACTCTATGAATGAAACATCAAAAGACTTTCATAGTCCACTTGGTTAAGAGATTTGACTATGTACAATGGTTAAATATGTAACAATAGATGATCTGCCTTGAAACAAATTCAATTGCAGTTTACAGATCAATGTTCAGCTCATTCAAATCTTTCTGATCAATATACCACTTCAGATTCAATACTATATCAACTTATTGTCCATCAGTAATTACTCTCTGTAGCTCGGTAATTGTTCTGCAGCTCGGTTCTTATTAACCAATATGATCAAAATGCATGAAAAATCCTTCACGCAATAATTCTGTAGTATCTTCTTCTTGCTGGCTATGTTTCAACAATGAAACCAATGTCTCTTATATAGATGAGTAAATCATTTTCTTTTCCTCCATCAGATTTTGCTGCTTAATCATATTCATAGATTTTGCCACTTTAAGCTTCCTCGGCTAATGTGTCAGTAACACATTTCAATCTGCTCCATTAGATCCTTTTGATTTATGTTAGCCGTCGATCTTCATAACAAACCTTAGCTGTTACCTCGATTTCATACACTTTACAACTCATCACTTTATCGGCTAAACTGATCATTTAATTCCTTTCCGTTCTACTTGGTTAACAAAAAAATACATCGGTGAACACAAGCTCGATTAACACTGCGCTCGGTATACACTACATTCCGTCGGTGTATACTGAAATGCTTTATTTACTGAAAACATTGGTTTGTGTCTTTCAGCTCTATTCTTCATCATAGATGAATGCAACATAATAAAGTCAATTTCATCAAGTCATAGACTCATCAACAAGTTACTCAGTGTATTCCTTATCCTTATCTAACATATACATCTTCCTCATGTAGATATTTCTATTCTTCATCTCTTTCTCCTTTCTTCAGATGTGTCGGTATAGTAACTTACAAGATAAGTACTGTCAAGCTAGTTAACATCAATGACAACATAATACTGATTTAATCGTCTTGCATATCTAATCAGCAACTTCTTAGTAATCTTGAATTACAGATTCTCCATTCAGGTTCTAAATCAGTTGTAGTTCATCACCTACTTCTCCTATTAAGTTCACATCTATTGTTTCTTTTGATGATGCTTCCTTCCTTATATAGCCATTGGCTCTTGTGATTCAGTGCAATAGGATATTCCTTGTCTTCTAGTTATAGTTCCATGGGATGCCTACTTGATGGATATTGTAGGTTTGTTTGTGGATTCCTACATTGAGGATTTGCAAGACACCATTGATGACATTCATATTCTCTTTGTTGAGAATGATCCTTCTTCAATTGTTGTGATGGAAGACTCTAACCCTCATCTTCACTCTCCACTTGATCCTTATTTTGAGACTAACATGATTGTGGATCCTTTGATATAACATTTGGAGGAGGTCTCTTTAACTTCTTAGAAGACATTTGAGTCTTTGGAGATTGGTTTTCACAAGTCTCAAACTTCACTTGAGATGTCACATTGCATGGTTAGGTTGATCATTCTCATGTGCTGGAGATTCCTATTTAGTTTCATGAGACATCATACATTTTTAGGATTCTTCCTAGAGATTGGCGAGGATTCATTGATACACCTATGAACTTGTTTCTTCCTAAGGGGAGGAACATCATTCAGTTTTATTAGTGTTATTTCTCAATTGATCCATGCACACCTATCATGGGTGTACATTCTACATTGAGGGGGGCCTCCTTTCTTCTCTTTCTACTTCTTCATTTGAGGAGACATCTTTGTCTTTGGAGTTTGATCCAAATTATTACATTGATCAGTTATCATTGGTTCCTTATTTGTCACCTTCTTTTATTGGGCTTGTTTCTAATTGGTTCGTGGCATGATGGAATCTTCATCAACCAAGGACATGGAGACACTTGGGCATACTTCATAGAAATCATACTTCATTTGGATTCCCCTTCCTTCTTCCCATCCAAAATGGGAAGCCTTCTTACCTCTATACTTGGTGTATCTTCTTCCTAAGGGGAGAAATGTCATTTGTAGGCATTGGACTATGTTTTTCCTTCAAGAAATCACCATCTTTGGAGGAGATTATTCATTATGGTGGGGATATCATGTCTCCTTGTTTTCTTCCTTTGGGAGGATTCTTGATTGTATTTACATGATGTATGTCATAATGGGGGGGTCTTGATTACTCCATCCATCCATGCATCTTGTAGTCATCCCTCTTTTGGGGGAGGGTTTTTCCCATGAGGTTTTCCCTCTTTTTTTGCCTTATGAGAGATTTCATTTCATATTGTACATGGGTACCTAACATGGCCTAGTAGTCAGGACCCATCATGCATTATCATCTAGCATTGTGAGCTTAAGTGCATTCCCCTAAGTTGCACTTAAGGGGGGTGTTGGTGTAATTAAGTATTCACTAATTACACTTTACTTAAGTTTACTTAGGATAATGCATTTTCATATTAGTTATCATTGAGACACCTAGGAGTTTTCATTTCATTTTAGCACATGGTTAGGAGAAATTCCACTTTAGATGGTGATAATTGTCATCTCATACCTCTTTTGTGTGAGATCCATCTTTAGTGCTCTTATCACATTATCATCCTCTCATTGTTGCACATGTTGCACATACTTTGATGTACAAAGGAGGATGATACACCTTTGGTGGACTTGTGATTCCACCTAGTGTGGTTGATATCTTATCATCTCCTTATCATGTTGTCTTATTACATTGCTTATATATTTAGGCACTCCTACATTGTATCAATCAATCAATCTATTATTCATTATTATTTGATTATTGACAATTCAATTGATCATATCATATTTATCTCTCTTGTGCTATTAATTGAGCTTCTAGATCTTGGCATTTTCATTCTTTTCCTTAAGCAAATTCTTACATGGTATCAGAGCGATATCAAAATTCTTACATGGTATCAAAGCCATAGGAGTGTCATTGTATAACCTATTTTGGGAGAATTTTGTTGCAGGTCAAAATTGGAGCTTGTTGGTGCAAATCAGAGGTTGGCAACACATTAATGAGGTCCAAAAATACCTAAATCAAATTTTATTTCATCCAAATTGGACATTTGAAGCCAAATCTAGAGCCATTTGAATTTTCAAGGTGTGGCAGCAATGATTTAGAAAAAATAATTTGTGAGGCGATTTTCAAACAATGATATCTCAATCATCTGGACTCCTTTTTTTGAGATTTTTTGTTTTGTTTTGGGGTATAATTTCACAATCTACACAATGGTATAGGTGGTTTCTGATCTCTATTCTTGATGTTTTCTGAAAATTGCAAATTATGATTTTTACAATTTTAGAGCCTTCGTTCGGGCTCATACAGACATATTTTCTAGTGCCATTTTTTTTGAAAGTGCATGATTTTTTGTTTAATTTCCAGATCTAGTATCAGTTTGGAGAAATTTTGAGTGGACATAGTGCTTTTAGAATTTGGTCTATTTTGGCCTATTTTGGTACTTGCAATTGATTAGATATTTGAGTGATCTTGTGTCTTATCTTCATGTGTTTTCTATAGCTTCATATTTTCTATTGTATTCATCAAAATCAAAATTCCACTTTGGTTCATTTTAGAAAGTGGCAATTGTACATGCACTATATATAAAGTTCCAAAACCATCTATTTTGGGGGGTGCATTGATTTGTTGATCTCATTGTTTCATGCGAGAAGTGCATCATGGATGGTTTAATTAGGTTGACAAGAGGAAACTATAAGCAATGGAGTGAATTGGTTGTTTCACATCTTAGTGAGCATAACCTATTGCCCTATTTGTATGAGTATAGACCTAAAAGTCCTTATTTTGATTGGGATTCTTACTCCAAAGTTTGTAATGTGATCTATTGGAATATGGATATGGATGTTATATATTCCCTTGATGATGTTGGAGATAAGAAAGAGACTATTATTGATCTTTGGATTGTTCTTTGGGAAATATATGGAGATCCTCATGTTCCTCCACTCCCAAAAAGTCTAGAACCTCCCGTCGCAGTTCCTACTTCTCCTATTGAGTTCACATCTACTATTTCTCTTGATTATGCTTTCCTCCCTATAGCCATTGGCCCTTGTGATTCAGTGCAACATGATATTCCTTGTCTTCCAGTTATAGTTCCATGGGATGCCTACTTAACAGACTTTCAGGTTTGTTTGTGGAGTCCTACATTGAGGATTTGGGAGACACCATTGATGACATTCATATTCTCTTTGTTGAGAATGATCCTTCTTCAATTGTTGCAAGGGAACACTCTGACCCTCATCTTCACTCTCCACTTGATCCTTATTTTGAGATTGACATGATTGTGGATCCTTTGATATAACATTTGGAGGAGGTCTCTTTAACTTCAGAGAAGACATTTGAGTATTTGGAGATTGGTTTTCATGAGTTTCAAACTTCACTTGAGATGTCACATTTCATGGTTCAGGTTGATCATTCTCATGTGTTGGAGATTCCTATTCAGTTTCCTGAGACATCATACATTTTGAGGATTCTTCCTAGATATTAGGGAGGATTCATTGATACACCTATAGACACTAAAAAATGGACAAGTGCTTTAAAATCAATAAAAGTGGATAAAATCAATTAAATCAAAAGAAAAATCAAATAATGATGTTAAATAATTAAATCAAAGCCTAAAGGGGTGAAAAGAACTATATAATTGATTTTAATCAATTAATTGTATAGTTGTTTTAATCAAAAATCAAAATGAACCTATTCCCTTACATAGCTAAATTTAATTAATTAATTAAATTGAATAAATCCTAATATCTTTCAACAAAGTTGAGCAACCAATGAAAATTGAGGACAAAAAGACATAAATCACTCAATAAGGATGAATCTCAATCACTCATTTTAGAGTTTCAATCTCAACCTCTCAATTTTGTCCTTTTGTCCAAAGCTTTGAGACAAACATTTAAATTGTCCCCCCATTTATGAACATTGCAAAGTTTTTGACTCAACTAAAGGTAAATCATGATTAATTCACTCTACCCCCTACCCTTGGGAATTTACTATAAGTATGAGGCATTTTGAGAGCAATATTCATCTTAGAAATTCATTTGCAAAGCATCCTTATTATAGTCATTTTCATAGCAATCAAGAGCATTTGAGAGCATTTGAATTATCTTTATATCAATTTGAGAGTTAGTGAGCTAGAATAAGCATTTGTAGTATCATATTTCTCATTTTAGAAGTGTCACTAGTGGAGATTAAGCTGAGAGCTCTACTTACCACATCTAATTAGAGAGCCATGAGATGCCATGGATTCATATGCAATTCTTAGTTTAAATTTTCATTGTATTTATTAATATTGTTAGATATTAATCCTAATTTCATGAAGGTGCAAAGAATTCACACACAAATGGCGCCCACCGTGGGGCTTTGAGCCTCATTTCTAACATTTTCATCGAGATTTCGTGTGTTTTTGTTGTCACTTTTCCATGAATTTTTGCAGGAAATAGGAGAAATGATGCGTACCAACAGTCAAATGACACATACCAGTATTTAAATGATGTGTACTAGCAGTGAAATGATGTGTAGCAATAATCAAATGATGCGTACCAACATTTAAATGACGCGTGCTAGCAGTGAAATGATGCATAACACTAGTCAAATGATGCGTACTAGCATTTAAATGACACCTGTGAGATAAATTGCTATGCATGAGACAGTAAAGCGACGCCCGAGACCTGAGAAGTACCACTTATTCACTGTCTTTTATCGCCCTTGACAAGATTTACAACGCAATTTACACAAACTGTCACGCCTAGTATCTTCTAAATGATGCCTAATTTTTATGAATTGCCGCTTTAAATAGCTTATCTTACGTGGTTTACATTAATTGTTACGCTTAGTAAATAAATTGTCATACCTGAGTAACTTTAAATAATGCTTGAGCCACTGGAAAGTGATGCTCGCTATTGTTAAAGTTACGCCTACTAACAGTTTAATTATGCATATTAGTTGGATAATGATGCCTACTATCTATTGTTTTAATTTGCTATCAGATTGATAAATTCAATTATCTTATTCTCTGTCTGTATGTTTTTACTGTAAATAAGCAGGCATAGAAAAGTGCAAAAGCCAGAGAGCAGAGTTACACAACCAAGCAAAGAGGTAAGACTATAAGCTAAACGTGAAAAGGAATTGCATAGTGCTTTAATTTTAGAGAGTTTAGGCTTGGAAGAAAAGTTATATGCTCATTACATCAAAGTTGTAGAGGCTTACAAGCTTAAATTTCCTACTCTAAGTTGAAATTTGTTACATTAAGTTGTTAAAGTTTTAATTGAAAAATCTTATCAATAACACTTAATTGCAATTTCACTTTGTTCTTTTGGTTTCCCCTCATTTTGAATGGCTTTGTTGACTAACTTGTTGGAGGAGGGAGCGGGAACGATCGCCACTAGGTGAGTAAAAGCAAGATAAAAGGCAAAAATCATAAAAAAGCACCTAGCCATTGTAGCTACAAAGGAAAAGGTATTCATCAAATCAAGCTTGCACTTGCTTAAATTGTGGCATTCATTGAATCTAGCGTAATTAAAATAAGGAATTGACCAAACACCTCACTTATAAGAATCTCTTTGTTAGGGGATTGAAAAAGAACATTGTTGCTTGAGTGTTTGGGAAACTAAGAGAAAGTTAGGGATATGCTCTTCACCTTTTAGGTGAACCAAATTCTCAAAAACTTGCTCTTAACTCCATTTCCTTGCTTTATATGAACATGCTAGTTAAAATAGAGCAATAGAGGGCCTGCCTCCTGAGATTTTCCTTACAAGGACGGTGAGAGGGAATGACCCAAGTGGGAGACAATCACCTTTTTCCATGGTAATATCCAACCCACTATAATAAAAATACATTTTTCCTTAAAAGGGAAGTGGCTAGATTATGTGCAAGTGTCTTCACTTCCTCTAGTAGTCCTTTCGGGGATTGTGCCAAATCATGCTTTTGTGCATGTGGGAAGTCTGCAAGTGGGTATAAGAACTTGGCATAGTTTAGAACATAATTTTTCAATAAAACCTAATAAGTAGCAAGCTACCTCATAGAGCCGAACAATGTTAAAAGCCAAATTTGACTATAAGTAGACTGTGTGGAATACTTTCTTGTTCAATACTTGTGAAAAATGACTGAGAACATACACTTTAGTGTGGTTTTAGGGACATGACTAAAATTTTATGTGTGTGTTGTGATTGTGTTCCATTTTCAAACAAGAAAATTCCATAAACCTGATCTTACAAGTTTTAAAATCTAAAATTTACAACCTGGTCAATAAAGTGCTGCCTATGCATAGTGAAGTTACGCCTATGACCAGTAAAGTGATGCCTATGCACAGGGAAGTTACAACTATGACTTTTAAAGTGATGTCCATCAACAATAAAGTCATGCCTATAATAGTTTAAGTGACGCCTGGAAAAATTTAAATCATGCCTATCAACAAAGAAAAGCTGCTTGCTGACCTATAGAGTGTCGCCTAAGAATATTCTAGTAATCGTGTATTAGTTGTTAAGTGACCCCTACACACTGGCAAGTGACGCCCAGGAACAAAGAAGGGCAAATAGTGGACATTTCCCGAGGGTTTCAGAAAAAATTGGTTTCATATTTGGATACCCTTTTTGGAGATATTCTTTATCAGTGAAAAAAATATATCATATTCATGATAAACATTTATAATGATGGAACTATTTGAGAAACAAATCAATCCTATTATGGAGCATAATTATCAAAATCAAGATCAAAATCTCCATTGGAATCAAAATGATGAGGTGTCTGAAGAAGCAGTTTCAGAAGCAATCCAAGATCCTATGTTTATGGAAATAATGGGATTAATTATGAATAGGGATAAAGAAGCATATTTCATGAAGTTAGCTCAATCAGGAGCTAAGCTTCGTCATAATTTTGACACATCAACCTTGAGGGAGAATGAAGAAAAACAAAAAGATACATCATCTAAAAAGCCATCATTAAGATCAATGTGTCCTTTTGTTTATAATGATAGGCCATCCATATATTCATTTTCCTCACATCAAAATCTCCATTGGAATCAAAATGATGAGGTGTCTGAAGAAGAAGTTTCAGAATCCAAGATCCCATATTTATGGAAACAATACAATTAATTTTGAAGAGGGATAAAGAAGTATACTTCATGAAGTTAGCTCAATCAGGAGCTAAGCTTCCTCATAATTTTGACACATCAACCTTGAGGGAGAATGAGGAAAAACAAAAAGAGGCATCATCTAAAAGGCCATCATTAAGATCAATGTGTCCTTTTCTTTATAATGATGCACCATTCATATCTTCATCCTCCTCACAAAAAGAAACATTTAAGAGCAACAAACCTATCTTGGATCAAGGGAAATTTCATGATGAATCTATTTGTGATTGAGGTAGTAAAGAGTGTGAAGAGAAAAGTACCACTCTCAAGAAAGATCAATGCACAAACCTCTACCTAGCAAGGTTTCTCCCATAGAATGTACTCCTTTCATCTTTCGTTCATCTCACAAAGCTTCACAACTATCCAAAATTACTCCATCAAAGAGTGAGCCTAATGATGACACTTTTCACGTTGACTATGTCTACCCTCAAGGGCTACCTCTAAAAGAAACCCAATCTAGTTTACATCTTGCTGCAGATCATTTCTATGCTTCAAAGATCTTGGACCCCAAAGCTTCATGTGCTTCAATGCCTATTATACCCCTTCAAAAGGATCCTACATTATTCTTCCAAACATCTTCCACACATATCCAAACATCTACCTTGTCCTTAGAAGTGGCTCCATGTCAAGAGGATAATCCAAAGAGAAAAGAAACAAATGTTGATAAAGATCAAGATCAAGATTATATACAATCCCCTCCCATATTTGATGAAGGTCCCATACCTATAGAACCCTGTGATGATCCCCTTGCATCCTTTCATGTTGTCCAAGATGATGTCCTTTCATTCCAAGAACAAAGTACTCTTCCAAGTTCCATATTTTCTCCACTTCCCAAGCAAGATCAAGATATCCCTTCCACAATTTCCAATGAGCATATTGAAAATCAAGAGAAAAATACCCTCTCTATACCATTTGAAGATCCTTGTCAAGATCAAAGTATCCCATCATTTCCTTGTCATATTCCTCCATGTTCACCTCAAGAAACCATCATTCTTCCAAATCCCTTTCATGATAATAAATCCCTTCAAGCTTCAGTTGATTCTACCAAATTTGTTCCTATCAAAGCTATTCATGAGCCTATTGGCATAAAGATAAATCTTAAAGATGCGAACCTGGGCAATGCAACTCTTTCCAAAGATATTGATATCCCTTTCACACCTTATATCCCTCCATTCAAACGCAACCATATGCCTTCATTATGCTCCAAATCCATTTTGGGTTCCTATGTCCCAAAACAAAAGTCTTCATCCCTTCCATCCATATTAGGTCCATATATTCCTCCATCCTCCATTCCTATCATCCCTAGCTCTCCATTCACTTACCCTACCATGTATCAAGATCAATGAAGGCACACATACTTGAAGAATGTCCAAACACCAATCCATATGAACCCTCCACATTATTCCTATTCATCCACAATTCCTAAGTCTTTTGGAAGCAATGTTGATATGCAACATAAAAATCATAAATGCAAGAACCCACATGTGTATAAAAATCACAATGTCCCATCTAATCGACATGTGAATGAAAAGAAAAATGAAATATCCAAAAGGCTGCAAAGGTCCACCAAGCAAAAAGCAAAAAATAAAACGTGGGTTCCTAAATCCCTTGTTGAAGAAATGCATTCAAAAGCATCACAAAAGAAAGAAAAGTCAAAGAATATGTGGATTCCCAAGTCACTTTTGAAAGACTTGCACACAAAAGAAAAATCAAAATTGACATTCAAGCTTCGAAAGGCTTCCATTCCATCTTCTTCCAAACATCTTTCACTTTCCAAGTCTAGTTTGGGTTCCTATATCCCAAAATGCACTACCTCAAGAAGATCCTTACCTCCATCTATTGTTCCTCCATCATTCCACCACTCTTTAAAGTGTGTGTCAAAGTTGATCTTGCCAACATTTTCATCTACAACATACCTTCTTCTTATCCTCATATTCATTTTCCAATACCTACTTTCTATATTTCCATCCCTCTTATCAATATATTTGAGCATCCTAGCTATACCCTTGGTTTATTACAACATATCTTTCAGAAGAGCATTGTCCAAAGATCTCGATGTTGGGAAAATATTGAAAAAAGAAAGAAAAAAAGTGCCTTGGTGAAAAACCTAGCAATAGGCACCTGGGTAGAAAAAGTAAAGAGAAACAAATACCATGATGAAAACCTGGTAAATAGGCATCAAGCGTAATTCCTCCTTCTTGCACTCCACACTTGGGAGCAAGTTTCATCCATATTCCCTCTCTCACCTTTAATCTTGACAAGGTTGAACACATCCATGAGCATTAAGTATCTTGACATCCATTATCCTTTCCATCAGCTTATGTACTTGTTGCATCCATGTTACCCTATCATGTTCTTGCTTATCCCAAATTCACCTTCATTATTCCTTGACAGTCTTTCCATAATCCCAAAACATCCCTTCATAGACTCCATCACCCCTTTACCTAGATTGTGTTATCTTATCCACATCTTATCCAAATTTATCCCTCAGTCTTGATCAAAATGAAGAACTTAAAATACAAAAATTGTTATCAAGAACTTCTTGACATGTCCACTTCTTTTGGATCCCTCATTTTCATGACAACAAAGTGTTATCCTATAGGCTATCTAGTACTATATCATTGGCTTCCATGGCTTATCCAAAAACATGCTTCACATTGCTATATCATTTTTCCTTAGCTTCGGTAATATAGAGGAGATGGTCCTATGGGTCACATTCACATGCTTCATCCATCATGGCCTTTCCATCTCTAATCCACCAGTTTTCAAATCCATTATTCATGTCCTATATCTTGCTAGACATTGGGGGCAAACCAATGTGATCTTGTTTGAGAGCTGGTAATATCCAAAAAAATGTTTACATAAAGTACTTTGAGCTACATCTTGCATAAACTGAGCTTTTGTAATATTTTGGAAGTTTTCCCAAGTCCAACATTTTTCCTATCCAATTAGGGGCATTTGATCTTAATCAACAAATTTCAACAAACATACATCAATTCACAGGAAACAATGCATTAAACTCAATCAAATTCAATAGTGCTACTTTCGGTCACATCAGAGAGAGACTTATCAGAGCTTCAGAAGAGAGAGATTTTGTTGAACTGTTTATGGATATCATTGTTCACACCCAGGTATTTTGATCCTACAACTTGATCCTTGAACCTTCATTGACTTTATTATTCGGGATTAAAAATTGACAACACTTAAAAGATCAGAATGTTTGGAAATTATTTTTGAAAATCTTGATACATTGCAAAACACTTGAAGCTTTTGATGATCTTTATTGAATTGACTTTTATCACATCTTTTTAGCTAATCGATGATGTTTCGACTAGATTGGCGATGATGGAGACATAATATTTTTCTTGCCTTTGACTGATTGTCTTGAGAGAGATCCAATGACTTATGTGAATTCATCTAACGACGTGGTCATCAAAGAACCATCAAGGAATTTCACATAGGAGGGAGGATTGACCTTTTCTTGTTTATGCAGATGGATACCTTGGCTATTTATATCTTCTATATCTTAATACCAAAATCCACTAGCAACATTGAATCCTTTGAAACCGGTATTCATACTCCCATAGTTTGGTCATCCAACTAGTGAGCGTTGTACTAGTTTCCAAAGAGGTTACCAAAAGTGATTAAAAGAGGTATTCATATCATCATGATGTGGTCAATGATGGTTGTACTTTCTTTCCGGTCCCACAATGGTCAATGATGAAAATATTTCTCTATGGCATTTCTTTGCTAAAAGCTAGTGACACTTAGTTGCATTGCATTGCATTTTCATGTTAGATTAAGTGCATTGGTTTGTAGTTATTTTTCCAAGGGAAAAGGGGTTTTAGTTAATTATCTTGATAAAAAAAGGGGGAATTAAAGAAAAGTCCATATCATCATATCAATGTTCATAACATCAAAGATCCAACAATCTATATATCAAGATACAATGTCATCAACAAAATGATACATCAAGTCCTGATCAATAAAACACCAACATGATACATAATCAACAAGAAGGAAGATCCATAAATCTAATATCCAAGAAGCTAGGGACCATATGTATAACTTACACAAATGTGCTTGTTTTGCAAATCAAGGGAATCATATCAGTATTCTATATCAGTGAATCATTTTACGTCAATCAATCAATCAATCAGTATCAACTTATTGTTTTCGAACTCTTGATCATGAGGCAGGAACAATAGTATCAATCCTATCAAACCTAGTACCATTTGTTCGTGTCTCTATGTCTTGAGAACAAAGTATTAGTGACCTACCTATCAGTATCCCATATCAGTTTTACTATCCTATTAGATTGACAAATCACATTCATTGGTACTATTATCTTGATATCCTAATCACTTATTTGCTTAACTACAATAGACCTAGCTATCTTGGATGTTCAATCATTCATCCAGAGACATCACCAACATTTTCTCAGTCATGGTTTTTCTATATCAACATATCATTTAAACTGAGGCATTTGGTCAACCAGGAATATCATCAATATTTTTCAGAAATGAAAACATATTGGATCAAACAATCAATCAAACATCATCAAATTTAACAAATCAAGCAATCAATATGTTTTATTTCTGAGGGGGCATCAGAGTATCAAATTGACATCAAACATCAATGGAATCTGGGGCATCAAAATTTTTGGAATTATTGTCAGTGGCATATCAGTTTAGCATATCATATCAGAAGTATACCATATCAGGCAGAATATCAATCTCATATCAGTAGAAAATCAACAAATCAGTAAATCAGGACCTAAAAGAATCTTTGAATCAATGTTCTTCGCACATCAATTCAAAGAGGGGCATTTGTAGACACTAAAAAATGGACAAGTGCTTTAAAATCAATAAAAGTGGACAAAATCAATTAAATCAAAGGAAAAATCAAATAATGATGTTAAACAATTAAATCAAAGCTTAAAGGGGTGAAAAGCACTATATAATTGATTTTAATCAATTAATTGTATAGTTGTTTAAATCAAAAATCAAAATGAACCTATTCCGTTACATGGCTAAACTTAATTAATTAATTGAATTTAATAAATCCTAATATCTTTCAACAAAGTTGAGCAACCAATGAAAATTGAGGACAAAAAGACATAAATCACTCAAAAAGGATGAATCTCAATCACTCATTTTAAAGTTTCAATCTCAACAACTGAATTTTGTCCTTTTGTCCAAAGCTTTGAGACAAACATTTAAATTGTCCCCCCATTTATGAACATTGCAAAGTTTTTGACTCAACCAAAGGTAAATCATGATTAATTCACTCTACCCCCTACCCTTGGGAATTTACTATAAGTATGAGGCATTTTGAGAGCAGTATTCATCTTAGAAATTCATTTGCAAAGCATCCTTATTATAGTCATTTTCATAGCAATCAAGAGCATTTGAGAGCATTTGAATTATCTTTGTATCAATTTGAGAGTTAGTGAGCTAGAATAAGCATTTTTAGTATCATATTTCTCATTTTAGAAGTGTCACTAGTGGAGATTAAGTTGAGAGCTCTACTTACCACATCTAATTAGAGAGCCATGAGATGTCATGGATTCATATGCAATTCTTAGTTTAAATTTTCATTGTATTTGCTAATGTTGTTAGATATTAATCCTAATTTCATGAAGGTGCAAAGCATTCACACACAACACCTATGAACTTGTTTCTTCCTAAGGGGAGGAACATCATTCAGTTTTCTTGGTGCTATTTCTCAATTGATCTAGGCACACCTATCATGGGTGTACATTCTACATTGAGGGGGGTCCCCCTTTCTTCTCTTCCTACTTCTTCATTTGAGGAGACATCTTAGTCTTTGGAGTCTGATCCAAATTTTTACATGGATCAGTTGCCATCAGTTCCTTGTTTGTCACCTTCTTTTATTGGGCTTGTTCCTAATTGGTTTGTGGCATCTTCATCAACCAAGGACATGGAAAAACTTGGGCATACTTCAGAGACATCATACTTAATTTGGATTCCCCTTCCTTCTTCCCTTCTACAATTGGAAGCCTTCTTTCCTCTATACTTGGTGTATCTTCTTCCTAAGGGGAGAAATGTCATTTTTAGGCATTGGACTATGTTTTTCCTTCAAGCACTCACCATCCTTGGAGGATATTATTCATTATGGGGGGGGGGGGGATATCATGTCTCCTTGTTTCCTTCCTTTGGGGGGATTCTTGATTGTATTTGCATGATGTATGTCATAATGGGGGGGTCTTGATTACTCCATCCATCCATGCATCTTGTATTCATCTCTCTTTTGGGGGAGGGTTTTTCCCATGAGGTTTTCCCTCTTTCTCTGCTTTATGAGAGATTGTATTGCATATTGTACATGGGTACCTAACATGGCCTAGTAGTCGGGACCCATCATGAATTTCCATCTAGCTTTGTGAGATTAAGTGAATTACTCTAAGTTTCACTTAAGGGGGGATGTTGGTGTAATTAAGTATTCACTAATTACACTTTACTTAAGTTGAGCGATATCAAAATTATGACAAAAAACTTTGGATCTAGTTGAGGTTAAAATATTTTAAAAAGTGATCTTTGAAAGAAATTTTTTATAAGGAGATGTTCGACCTTGTGACATGGAAAAGTTGTACAATATCACCTCCTCACCCATTGTATTTCATAAAAAGGGAATATTATGTAGAAAGGGGTTTTCCTCAATCAAAATCGAGTTGAGGAATCAACATTGAAATATAAATGAAATGTATGAAATGGAAGTTTATAAATGTAAAGTAGATATTAGATTATACCTTCACAAACAAACTTTAAGGTTGTAATGTCTATGAAGATCCTTGAAACTACTTGAATGTTAGTTGATGGATCTTGAAATGTAGAGAATAATTAAACATGCACTTCATAAATACATAGACCTACAAATACTCCTCTAATATTCAATTTTGTTATGCTTGATTGCCTCTTTCCTTGAAGAATGGATGAATGTGGATAGATAAATGATCTTCTTGCTTGATTGAGGTCTCCTCTACTTGGCCTTCATGAGGGTGAGAATATTTATACTTGGATTCTTGAAGAATTATTGAACTTGAATGCTTGCCTTCTTTTCTTGAATGTTTGAAATATTGAGAGTGCTTTAAAATATTAATCATGGTTCTTACCAAAGTAAGGAGAGATAGGTTGTTTATATACCCCTCACAAAAAATTGGTGCTCAAAACTTAAAGGAAGATGATGAGATTTAATATTTCCTCACTAACTAATGAGACGTGCCCTCAATTTAAATTTAAAGGAAAATATCAGGGAATAGGTCAGACCCGACAACCTATTCCAAAGAATAGGCTTCCCTACCTGACAAATTCCAACAAAAAATCCTCAAAATTTGGTTTGGGAATTGAAGAGAAGCTACTAGAATGATAGTCAACATAGGGTTGGATCAAGGATAACAGATATGAAAACTCAAGAACACTAAGATAGGGCCTATTTAGCATCTAATTTTAGGTTCTTATAATTTATGATAGTACATTGAATGTTAGTTGATGGATCTTGAAATGTAGAGAATAATTAAACATGCACTTCATAAATACATAAACCTACAAATACTCCTCTAATATTTAATTTCATTATGCTTGATTGCCTCTTTCCTTGAAGAATGGATGAATGTGGATAGATAAATGATATTCTTGCTTGATTGAGGTCTCCTATTCTACTTGGATTCTTTAATAATTCTTGAGCTTGAATGCTTGCCTTTTTTTCTTGAATGTTTGAAATATTGAGATTGCTTTAAAATATTAATCATGGTTCTTACCAAAGTAAGGAGAGATAGGTTGTTTATATACCCCTCACAAAAATTTGGTGCTCAAAACTTGAAGGAAGATGATGAGATTTAATATTTCCTCACTAACCAATGAGACGTGCCCCCGATTTAAATTTATAGGAAAATCTTAGGGAATAGGTCAGACTAGACAACCTATTCCCAAGAATAGGCTTCCCTAGATGACCAATTCCAACAAAAAATCCTCCAAATTTGGTTTGGGAATTGAAGAGAAGCTGCTGGAATGATAGGCAACACAGGGTTGGATCAAGGATAACAGATATGAAAACTCAAGAACACTAAAATAGGGCCTATTTAGCATCTAATTTTAGGTTCTTATAATTTATGATAGTACATTTATCACCACTTTAGTGGGAGTATGAGATTACCTCATGCTCACCGTAAAGTAGATGAAAGTATTGGAAAAAAATTATCAAGGTCAAGGAGACAAGGAGACACCAAGCCCCAAAGTGACTTAGGTCCTTATAAAATCTAAAAATAAGAAAAAAAGAAAAAACACTTGAAAAGGAGAGAAAGAGAAAGAGACATGACCATCTAGCCTAGTAAGGTTTTGACTTACTATGGGTCATGTAAAGAAAGATCAGTGCAAAAGATGCAATTTAGTCTAGGAATCTTTGTTATGCTAATTAATACATCAAAAAGGATAAAAAAGTGAAGCAATGCCCACAAGGAAATTAGGAGAATCAGTCCTAAGGAGAGAATTATCTCCAATAGGGATCGATAAAAATCCAAGGAAATAATTGTCTCCATGGGAAATTGCAAAAGGGGCAAGTCCTCAGGAAAACATAGTCTCCAAAGTAATCCATTGAATAATGCATAGAGGTATGTAACATAATGTAAAGATGAGTCCAAGAAAAGAATTATCTTCAAGACCATCCACACAAGATATTGCATTGAATCACCATGCATGTGTGTGCGAAATGTGAAACAAGTAATGAAATGTTTTCCCCCATGTTAAAGTGATTGCAAACACCTTAATAGGAGTAATGAATTCAACAAAGAATATAGGCACCCACAAGATATTTTTCACTATGAGATGCCCCCAAGAAAGGAAAAACCAAGGGAAATGAATAACATGACAAAAAAAATCACAAAGCTTGGATAAATACTAACTTTGGGGTCAGTATGATCATATGATAACTCATGTATATAATGAAATATAGAAAATGAATTGACATCATGCCCCAAAGGTATCAAAACTATGAGAACAATAGAAGAAGATCACATAAGGGATACAAAGTAGAGTCTCATTGGGTTGACATTGTGAAGACAATAATAATGGTTTCTATCACTTTGCATCACCTTGAATTAGGCAATGCAAAGGCACATTTATGGAAAAAGGACATGTATGACATAATATGTATACAAAAATCAGAAGAAATGAGATACAAATAGAAGAGTGCCACCATAGGTAAAATCCTTTATCACCTTGTGCCAATGGAGAAATAATAATTGTCTAAATAAATCTAAATAAAACATATAAAAAGTAGCACAACACAAATATACAAACACACAAAATAATCCATCGTACAAGAGGACTAGTCAAGCATATCACCTGCCCCACCATTTTGGTCTCTACTATTTAGGGAAGGTGGAAAACATGCAAGAGTTTCAATGTAGAGTATGGTAGATGGAGCCATCACAAGTTCCAAACAAGTACCATGTTATAATGATGAGTCACTTTTTTTTGTATCTAGATGCTAAATATAAAATTGATGAAAATATAGTAGGTAAATTGATTATTACCATCAATAATCTCATGCATATTATCAAAATCATCAATGTCAACATCATTCACATTAGAAAAATTGTAATATTAATTATCAAGAGTATATTCTTGATCCAAATTGATCACAATAGAATCTTTAATACAAATAGAATCATCATGTTTATTCAATTTGATCCCCTTTAGATTAATTTCCTCCTTTGGGCTATGCATAGGTTGGACAAAGAGAATCAAAGAATTATAAGGTGTCTTAGGGGAGGAAATTTTTTGGGAACTAAGCTCATGGTCCCTAGCATAACATCTATAGTGGCGATCACAATAATAATGACTACGTTGGTTTTGATTGAAAGTTGGGTTGGTTTAGGATTAATCAGCATTGGATCCTTTTCTCCTTTGGGAGGAAGAACAAAGGAACCGTGCTAGGTTGAGAGATAGAAGATGCAATGCATTTGTAAGACGTAGGAGGTGGAACTAAAGCATAAATAGGTGTGGGAAGGATTTCAGGTCTAGGGAAAGGAGATGGGACATCCTTAGGATTGCTAAGCTCACAAATGTTTTGGGCTTTGAAATTTTGGTAGGATACGAAGAAATATTTTTGGTGAGGTTGAATTGGTTGAGCCATGCTAGGACAAAAGAAGTCAAGGTTAGAGTTTCCATGAATCACTAAAGGATGATAAAGACTATGATTAATAGTGATGATCTCTTCATTATGGGGAAATTTAAAATACTTATGGATATAAGAAACTATATCTTTCATTGAAGTAAGCCATGAAAGGCCAAGTATAGATTTAAATTGATCAAAAGTTGAGATGAAAATAAAGGTGACAACTCATGATTTTTTAAAAACATCAATGGGGAAGGTAATCGAACCATGGGTACAACAAGTAAAACTATTGAAAATTTTAATCATCACATCTAATTTTTCATAAGAGTCTTGATGGAGGTGTATTTTATAAATATGTTATTCAGTTATAACATTCACCATGAAAGTAGGATCAATAAGAATTCCATGAGAAGATAAATATGTTACCAAGAGAACTAAGAGGGGGGGGGGGGGGGTGAATCAGTTATCAGATAAATAAAACTTTTATCAACCTTAATAGATTTTAACCATGTAAGCAATGTAATCAACAACAATAGAAAGATATACATGCACAATAACACAATGACACAAGATATGTTGACTAGGGAACCTCTTGATCAAAGAGTAAACCCCGGTGGGAATGATGCCCACAAAAGATGCACTAATATGAAAGTTCCTTGTGAGAGGATGGACTCTATTAGGAGTCTTATGAAATACATTTAGTACATATGAGTCCCTATTAGGAGACTTTGAATCTCTGCTAAAAGATTCTAACTCTGTTAGGAGTTATGGAAGATAGAAGGACCCATTGCCCAAACAACTTCAGGGTAAGATCACTAAACTCACTGTCCAATTGATCTTAGTATTACTCAATAGAATAATACCACAAGATTACTTATCTCAATAATTCAATACTCCTTCTTTGACTGTGCCAAACCGCACCAACTGTTTCTTTAGATCTCAATAACAAATCTCTGAGCTTTGCATATCCTCTTTCCACAAATTCTCTTTCACAATTCCTTCATTCAATTTCTCATTAAAAATATACATTAGAACAAGGAAAACATTCCTTCTTTTATACCACACTCAAGTAATTACAAATGAGTCGGCATACAAATTACAAAATAAAAGTTTCCACACGTGACATCAAAATTACACAAAACTGTCAGCTTTCAATTAAGATAATTCTTCACTCGTGTGACCTTAGTTCTTGCACTCACATCCACATCACTAAAATCATGTCTTCAACTACCTCATAACTGCACATGATTAGATTCTATCCTGATAAGGAGATATCATTCGATTTCAACAAACTGCTACTCAGGAACACTGCCTGAATATTGCTTCCACTAACTTCCTCATAAATTTCATGAATAAATGAATTTCCATCTATGCTCTTAACAAAAATCTCATAGAACATCATAGAGTAAGTCCTCAACTTTTCATAGCTTCATCTTCAATATCCCAAGTGCGCTAACTCAAACACTGTCTGCTACTCTGCTAATCTTCAGAAGATCATTGTGTTGACATCAATGACAATCATAGTCATGAATGCAACAACAACTACTACAGAATGGATGTGAATACTCCCCCATAGGATATATTCAGCATTCATTCCTAACAATCTCCCCCATTGGCATTGATGGCAACATAGATGAAAAAATATCCAAGTTCCATAAATCCAACACTGCAACACTGCTTCTCTGAAACTGCTTTCAAGTCTTTTTCATCAATCAAATCTTGTTTCATTTTCCTATTCAATTCTCTCCAACGGATGGTTTTTCATGTATACTTCTCCCCCATTGACATCAATGATAGATGTTTCATCATTATGCCAACAACAACTTCAATGTCAAAAGACACTGTTCAAAAAATACATTCACTAGAGTCCTCATGACTCAGCTTAGATACACATACTCCCCCATAGAGGAAGTACCAACATCCAGTCCAGAAGAAAGATAAGACTCATATACCATTGGACGAATGCAACAATATGCATCACTTCTCAAAAGTAGGCTGGGGCATAACCCCAAGCATACCTCTCAGACACTCAAATGTATCCTTAGGCAAAGGTTTTGTAAATATGTCTACAATATGCTCCTTTGTGCTTATGTACTCAAGTATGACTTCTTTCTCTGCAACTTTCTCTATTACTACATGATACTTTATCTCTATATGCTTTGTTTTAGAATGTAACACATGATTCTTAGACATACTAACTGTGTTGGTGTTATCACAATGTATAACAATAGGCTCAACAAATTTTATTCCAATATCCTTCAACATTTGCTTCATCCAAATTATTTGATTACAATTGTTTGCTGCTGCCACATACTTTTCTTCTGCTGTGCTCTGTGAAATACAATTCTTCTTCTTGCTTAGCCAAGAAACTAATCTCCCTCCTAGGAAAAATGCTCCACCACTGGTGCTCTTTTTATCATCAACACTACCTCCCCAATTAGCATCTGTATATGCACATAGGGTAAAATCATCAAATTTTTCATACCACAATCCATACTCAATTGTGCCTCTTAAGTATCTCAATATCCTCTTTACTGCTGCACAATGTGATTCTCTAGGTTTAGCTTGAAATCTTGCTACAATTCCAACTGAATGCACTATATCAGGTCTTGTATGAGTCAAATATTGCAATCCTCCAATCATAGATTTGTACTTGTTTTATTCCACTGCAGGAGTCTCATCTATGCTAGATAACTTGTGTCTAGTTACCATAGGTGTTCCAACTGGTTTACAATTCTCCATTCCAAATCTCTTCAATAAAACATTCAAGTACTTTGTCTGACTTACAAAGATACCATCACTATTCTATGTTATCTGTAATCCTAAAAAGTATTTCATTTCACCAATCATACTCATTTCAAATTCAGTCTTCATTTCATCTGCAAATTTATCACTGGCTTCATCTTCTCCTCCAAAGATAATATCATCAACAAAAATAACAACAACCAACAAACCATTTTCAATTTCCTTTGTGTATAGGTTACTATCAACTGTGCCTTTTGTAAATACTAACTTTAACAAATACTTATCCAATCTCACATACCAAGTTCTAGGTGCTTGCTTTAGTCCATATAAAGATTTATTCAGTTTACATACCATGTCTCCTTCTTGAGTTAAAGGAAAACCTTCAGGCTGCTCAATGTAGACTTCTTCCAATTTACCATTCAAAAATGCTGACTTCACGTCCATCTAATACACTTTGAATTTCTCATAAGTTGCATAGGCCAAAAACGTTCTTACTACTTCAATTCTTGCTATTGGTGCAAAAGTTTCTTCATAGTCAATTCCTTCTTGTTGTGAGTATCCTTTACATACCAATCTTGCTTTGTTCCTTAATACTTCTCCTTGTTCATTCATCTTGCTTTTGAATACCCATTTTGTTCCTATAACATTCTTATCTTTAGGTCTAGGGACCAATTCCCATGTCTATTTCTTTTCAATTTGATCTAATTCTTCTTTCATGGCTTTAATCCAATGTTCATCTTCACAAGCTTCACTAGTAGATTTAGGTTCAATTTGAGAAATCAAACACAACTGTTCTTGTACCTTATTTCATGTCAAAACTCCTCTATCTATGCTTCCAATAATCTGCTCAACATGATGATTCCTTGATAGATTCTTGTTAGGTGTCACTGTCTTAGTATTTGTTTCTGCTGTAGGTTCTTCAATGGTTTCTTCACTGTCGCTTTCATTCAACAAATCACTGTCAGTTTCATATAATAGTTCAGTAGTCTCTAGATTAGGTCTAGGTTGAGTTCCTTCATCTAATTCATAATCAAGCATTCTTCCCTAAATTCTAAACTTTTCATCAGCTTTAACATTTGCGCTCTCAATAATAGTCTTAGTTCTCTTATTATAACATCTATAAGCTTTTCTCTTCAATGAATATATAAGAAATATACCTTCATCACTTCTAGGATCAAACATTCCAATGTCATCATCTCTCTTAATATAACATTTGCTTCCAAAAATTCTAAAATACTTAACTGATGGTGCATGTCCAAACCATAGTTCATAGGGTGTCTTGTCTGTGTCTTATTTGATTTGTACTCTATTCAATGTATACACTGTTGTGTTCACTGCTTCTCTCCAGAATATATTTTCCAAGTCATTCTCAAATAACATACTCTTGCTACTTCAGTCACTGATATGTTCCTCCTTTCTGTAATACCATTTTGTTAAGGTGTCCTAGGGGTTAAAAACTGTCTCTTAATACCATTCACTTCACAAAAAATATTAAATTCTTTCAAAGTAAATTCTCCACCTCTATCTAATCTCAACCATTTAATCTTCATTCCAGATTCATTCTCAACTTTGTTCTTAATGATCTTAAACTTATCAAATGCTTGAGATTTTTCTTTAATAAATGCAATCCACATCATTCTTGTAAAATCATCAACAAGTATCATAAAGTACCTTTCTCCATAGAATCCTCTAGTCCTTGTAGGACAGCTCAAATCTGTATGAACAATCTCCAAATTCTCTGCTGTTGTAAACTTCTTGCTGGGAAATGAGCTTCTCTTCTGTTTAGCCATCACACATTCCTTGCAAATCATGTTAGTAGGCTTCATAATTTTAGGTAAATCTCTTACTGCAAGTGTAGTACTCACTTTCACAATGTTATCAAAGTTTATATGACAGAATATTTTGTGCCATAACCAACTGTCATCAATCTTAGTAATCAAACATGTCATCTCAGTAGGATTCAACCGAAAAACATTACCTCTGGTTCTAGATCCAATGCCAATGAAATTACCATCTCTGTCTTTGATTACACAAGTTTTCTCAGTAAACCAAACTTGATATCCCTTATCAACTAGTTGTCCAACACTCAAAAGATTATGTTTTAAACCATCCACAAAGTAAACATAATCAGTATTAGTCTTTCCATCAAGAGTAATAGATCCTATACCTTTAATCAAACAAGGTGCATTATTTCCAACTCTAACAACTCCTCCATCATAATTGTTAAACTTTATGAACTTTTTCATGTCTCCAGTCATATGATGTGAACAACCACTGTCTATAATCCAATAAACTTTCTTTTCTACTTGAGAAACTAAAGATTTTTCTTCCTTAATTTTAGTTTCATGATTTTATTCTTTTATTGCTACAAATCCTATATCATCATGCTCAGTATCACTTTCACTCAAAGATTTCTCCAAACTAGCTTCAAGTTCTTCATCATTTGCATAGTAACATTCTTTAGATCTTCTAGTCTTAAAGTTATTTCTATACTTCTTAACTCTCTTAGGACATTTAGATGCAAAATTACCATATTCTTGACAAGTCCAACATTAAAATTTTTTCTTACCGTCTGGTTCTCTTTTCACAAGTAAGGCAATACCTTCTTCAATATTCCTGTCTTCTTCATTTCTAGATCTACTGCTACTAGAATAATCTCCACTCACACTGATGCTTCTTGATAAAGTAGGGAAAACACTAAGAGAACTGAATGTTGTCTCCATTCTAGGTAAGTCTCCTAATAGCCTCAGGTTCATCTCTACTACTTCCAATGTTCCAAGAAGAGTCTCTCTGGTAAAGTTTGTAGTACAAGGAATAACTTGTTCAATCATCTGTGTTGTCTGCTTAAATGTAGGAGTCAATGTCCTCAGAATTTTCCATATCACTTCATTCTTTGTCTTGGTTCCTCCACAAGATTTTATACCTACAACAATCTATGACATTCTACCAATATAGCTTCGAACAGATTCATCTTCCATCATTCTTATATGTTCAAATGCACATATGCAATTATGTAATCTGACTTTCTTAGCATGTTCATCACCTTCAAAAGTAGACTATAAATCTAACCAAATTTCATAAGATGTCTTTAGATATTTTACTTGACTGTATTCATTTTTCGGAAGGGCTAACAAGAGTGCTTCTCTGGCAAGTATGTTACAAATAAATAGGTCTCTCTCCTCATTAGTACAATCTTCAATCTTATCCTCATTAATAATAGTCTTCTGATTCTTTGTAATTAACAAATAACCTGGTCCTAACAAAGTAGGTGTGTCTTCATCTTTTCTTTCCAACTCTCAAAATTTACTCCATCAAACTTAGGGCTTTCCATCTTGAAATTTGCCATGGATCTCCTTAAGCTGTTAAAATTTTTCTTCAAGGACCTGCTGCTCTGATACCAATTGTTAGAAAGTAAAGTCCACCAAGATAACTAAGAGGAGGGGGGGGGGGTGAATCAGTTATCAAATAAATAGAAATTTTTTCAACCTTAATAGATTTTAACCATGTAAGCAATGTAATCAACAACCATAGAAAGATATACATGCATAATAACACAATGACAAGATATGTTGACTAGGGAACCTCTTGATCAAAGAGTAAACCCCGGTGGGAATGATGCCCACAAAAAATGCACTAATATGAAATTTCCTTGTGAGAGGATGGAATCTATTAGGAGTCTTATGAAATACATTCAGTACATATGAGTCCCTATTAGGAGACTTTGAATCTCTACTAAAAGATTCTAACTCTATTAGGAGTTATGGAAGATAGAAGGACCCACTGCCCAAACAGCTTTAGGGTAAGATCATTGAAATCATTGTCCAACTAATCTTAGTATTACTCAATAGAATAATACCACAAGGTTACTTATCTCAACAATTCAATACTCCTTCTCTGATTGTGCCAAACCGCACCAACTGCTTCTTCAGATCTCAATACCAGATCTCTGAGCTTCGCATATCCTCTTTCCACAAATTCACTTTCACAATTCCTTCATTCAATTTCTCATTACACATATACATTACAATAAGGAAAACATTCCTTCCTTTATACCACACTCAAGTAATTACAAATGAGTCGGCATACAAATTACAAAATAAAACTTTCCACACGTTACATCAAAATTACACAAGACTGTTAGCTTTCAATTAAGATAATTCTTCACTCGTGTGACCTTGAATCTTGCACTCACGTCCATATCACTAACATCATGTCTTCAATTGTCTCATAACTATGCATGATTTGATTCTATCTTGATTAGTAGATATCATCCTATTTCCACAAACTGCTACTCAGGAACACTGCCTAAATACTGCTTCCACTGATTTCCTCATAACTTTCATGAATAAATGAATTTTCATCTACGCTCTTAACCACGATCTCATAGAACATCATAGAGAAATTCCTCAACTTTTCATAGCTTCATCTTCAATATCCCAAGTGTGCTAACTCAAACACTGTTTGCTACTCTGCTAATCTTCAGTAGATCACTGTGTTGACATCAATGACAATCACAGTCATGAATGCAACAACAACTACTATAAAATGGCTACGAATACTCCCCCATATGATATATTCAGCATTCATTCCTAAAAAAGAAAGACCATTAATATCAACAACAATGTAAAGAGGACCATCATGTGCCTTAATAGTCTTCTTAGTATCAAATCTAATGCAAGGATCAAGTTTTGGATAAGGTTTGGATTTGGATTGATCAATAATGTTAACAACATTGTTGTCCTCAATACACATATTATTAGAATTCACAATAGTCATGGCTTTCTTAGACACAACTACATTGGTGGAAGAGGAAGGTATGACATGGGTAGAGTCAATTGTATTGGTAGAATAAAAAGTTAAAGGGTAGGTATATATTTACAAGTTTTGGTTAGGAGGGGAAATGAATTTGTTTCCTTGATCATTAAAACCATAAATAAATATAGTATTGGAATCAATAAGGTCTTGAACAATGGTTTTAAAATGGAAACACTTTTTAGTATCATGACCAGGTTGACAATGGTATTTACAAAAGGCTTTGGCATCAAAGGACTTAGAGGATTGTTTAGAATGATCAATTGGCTTAATAGGAGGAAGTGTTAAAATATTAGCATTAATTATGTAAAAATTCAGGACAAGGTATGTAATGTCCCCTACTAGGAAGCTATCAATTTCCAATGATTACATACATAATTAAGCATTTAAATTGTATTAAATTAAGAAATAATGAATGATTCATTATAAATTTTCAAAGTAATATACTTAATCCCTAATTCCTTACTTATCTCCTAAACTCAAACCTAAGGAGGATGAGGATTTACTTATCGTAGGATGTTTGACACCAATCTACAAGTAGGCTCCCTCAAGGTTTCAAGAGCCCATCCATATCCCATCTTGGTTTCCACCCACCTTGTGAGGATTTACTCTCCCTCTCCCTACCCAAAACCAGCCTATCCTCTTAAGGGGCTATAGCGAGTGATTAAGGATATGCTATGGGTATACTAATATCTCATGTATTAAAAATAAAAAATTGATACATAACTCTATTTTCACTATTATTAACAAATATAAATTCTACAACATATGTATTAGACCAATTCCCTAACCCTAATGGAGGATGGTGGAATCAATTTCCTAATGTACATGGAAACCATCTACAATTAGGCTTCCAAGGCATTCAGAATGCATGTTCATACCCATCTCGATACTTTTCCCTCAAGGCATTGGAATACATGTCCTTACCCATCTTGGGACTTACCCATCTTGTGAGAAATTACTCCACCTCTCCCTAGACAAATATCCTATCCTTACAAAGACATTAACTAAATACTAAGGACTAGGCCATTGATTATACCGGTCTTTCATGCATTAAACATGTATATGCATATAAGTGAAATTAAGCATGGATGTCATATAAATCTAAATTCCAGTGTTATGCATATATTCCAAGACCGCAATATATGCATTTGAATATACTTTATATTCCATTTCTTATTCAATCTGATGTGACCCCTTTCCTCAAATGAACCTTTTTCCCTTTATATCTCTCAATCTAAGGAAAAGGTCACACCTTTTCATCATAAATGCACCTTGGAAAGAGACACAACCTTTCACCATTAGAATCCTTGAAGGAGTGGAACTCTTTATTATTTATACCCTTTAAAAGGAACACAACCTATCACACTTAGATCTTCAATATGATTTAAATAAGATCTATACTTTTGAATCCTCCTTTCTAATTATAGAACAAACACCTATTTCCTTTTTATTTTATTTTTTGGATCCCCATTTCAAATGCATATTTATCCCTTTTATATATTCCCTTATGAGAGAGAGGTCACACCACTTTATTGTGTCTACCTTTTGGAAAGAGTCCAAAACCTTCATAATTACAACCCTTTTGAAGAGGCACAACCCTTCATAAACACAACCCTTTTGAAGAGTCACAACCCTTCATAATTACAAACCTTTTGAAGTGTCACAACCCTTCATAATCACAACCCTTTTAAATATTTACAACCCTTCATCATTGTTTTCTTTTGAAAGAGTCACTTCCTCATTTTCTTCATATTCCTTTCCTCTTCCTCCAATCCTTCTTTAACTCCTATGGTCTCATTTTCTTCCTTCCTCCATATCCCTTTAAATTGAACTCTCTTCCCTTTTATACCTTATTTTGAGGGAGTCACAACTCTTCATTATATCTCTCTTGACCTTTCATTAAATTTAGTTAATTTTTAATATATTATATATTATATATTATTTATTTATCTATTTTAACTTTATTATTATTTTATTTTTATTTATTATTAAATCATATTTCAAAAAGGGGGCATTACAGTCCGCTCTTCCCAAAAATGCTTCTCCTCAAGCAATGCTAATTTTTATAAAAATATTTCAATGTGAGTAGCTTTTGCCATGCAACTCTGATATTAACTAATGCATTGAGAATTTGAAAGGTTTTCAATTTTAAGACAATTTTTCTCTCATATTCTAGAGACAAGGATTAAGGCCATCTTTCTAATGACATAAAAATTGATTTGGATTGACTAACTCTTGCCAATAAATTCATATATTTGGGTTCGCTCTAGTTATTCTCTTATTCAAGATCAACCAAATTATAACCACACATGAAACATCCAATTTAAAATATTATGTATGCACATGAATTTATGAAGACATAAATCATACACACAATACATGTATTTTTGGATTCCTTCTTATTGACTAGGATGATTCATTAATTCATCATTGCCATGCATGATTGTAGGATCAAATCTCTAATACACTTTTAATGTCTCCTAATAGGAGGCTCTCAACTCCAAATGATTAACATACATCACTATGCATATGAATCATATTGAATTAAGAAACAATGAATGATTCATAATACATTTGGAAGTTAAAATACGTAAGCCTCAATTCCTTACTTCTCTCCTAAAATCAACCGTAAGGAGGATGGGGATTTACTTGTCCTAGGGCACTTGACACTAACCTACAAGTAGGATCCCTAAAGGATTTAGGACCCCATACATATCCCATCCTAGGATTCACCTACCTTTTGAGGATTTACTCCACCTCTTCCTACACATCACTGATCTATTCTCTTAAGGGGCTACAATGAACTATTAAGGATAAGCTATGACTATACTAATCTCTCATGTATTATAAATAAAACATAATTGATACAATTATAGTTTTGGTATTATTAATAGATAGATAAATGCTATAACATATATATTAGATCACTTCCATAACCCTAATATAGGATGGTAGAATCACTTTTTTAGGGTGCTTGGAAAATATTTACAAGTAGGCTCCCTCAAGGCATACAAAATGAGCATTCATACCCATATTGAGACTTTTCCCTCAAGGCATCATAAATACATGTTCTTACCCATCTTGTGACTAACCTATCTTGTGAATAATTACTCTACCTCTCCCTACACAAACCTCCTATCCTTACAAAGTTGTTAATGTAAGAATAAGGACTAGTCCATTGATTATACTGGTCTTTTATGTATTAAAAATGTATATGCATATAAGTGAAATCAAGCATGGATGGCATATAAATCCAAATTATAGTATTATGCATATATTATAAGACCACAATATATGTATTTGAATTTGTTTTATATTCCATTTCTTATTCAATCTGATATGACCCCTTTCCTAAAATAAACCTTTTTTCCATTTATATCTCTCAATTTGAGGGAAAGGTCACAATTTTTCATCATAAAAGAACTCTGGCAAGAGACACAACCTTTAACCATTAGCACCCTTTAAGGAGTGAACACATTTATTATTTATACCCTTTGAAAGTGACACAATCTATTACAATTTTATTTTCACTTCTCATGTAAATCAAATTTTCACTTCTCATTTAAGTTAGATTGCACTTCTCATTTAAATCTGAAAATCTGTGCTTCTAATTCCTCCTTTCCTAATTACAGAAAAAATACTTATTTTATTTTTATTTTCCTTTTGGACCTATTTAAAATGAACACTTGTCCCTTTTATATCTTCCCTTATGAGGGAGATGTCTCACCACTTCATCGTGTCCTCCTTTTGAAAAGAGTCACAACCCTTCATAATCACAACCCTTTCAAAGAATCACAACCCTTTCAAAGAGTCACAACACTTCATAGTTACAACCCTTTAGAAGAGTCACAAACTTGTGAAAGAGTTACAACCCTTCACCATTGCTTCTTTTGAAAGAGTCACTTCCTTATTTTCCTTCCATTCCTTTCTTTTTCCATTAATTCTTCTTTAACTCCTATGCTCTCATCTTCTTCCTTATATCCTATTTTGAGGGAGTCACAAATATTTATTATATATCTCTTGACATTTCTTTAAATTTAGTTAAGTTATATTATATTATATTATATTATTATTTATTTATTTATCTATTTTAATTTTATTATTATTGTTATATATTATTAAATACCAATTCAAAAAGGAGACATTATAAGGTGTAAAATTAAGATAAGGTTTAAAAATAGATGACAGAGGAGCCACACCTTTGGATGTTGCCACCACTTGCACATCGATTTTTTTTGATGAATTATTGATCTTCATGAAGCCTTTAGGTTTTTGAAACTTTTGGAAAGATTGGGAAGTGGAATCACTCTTATCAACTAGAGCTATCAGAGTAGAGTTCTCAAATTGACTCATTTGAAGATGATAATTATGAAGTATTGCACATAGTTGGGTAAAGGAAGTAAACTCAGAATTAAATATCTCATCTCTAATGTCTTTTTGAAAATTAGATATGAAAATATAAAAAATATCAATATTAGGAACATGATAAGAAATATACGCATGCAAATGCTTATATATACCAATGAAATCAATCACTTTTTCTTTAACGCCTTGTTTACAATGCATCAAATTAGTCAAAGAAATTTGAGGACCAATGTTATTTTAAAATTGTTTAATTAAAAGATTAACATATTTTTTATATGAGTCAATGGAATAAGGAGGCAATAAAAATTTACCCACGAGTTTATGATCATGAGAGAAGTCACTATGTAATGTTTGAAATGTTTTCACATGATTGAAGGGGTCATATTTTTCATTCCAAGTAACCAAGTGAGGTATTTATATGTATTGAGGGATAATGACATGAATGATTTCTAAGGACAAAGGACTAGAATTGTCACAAGTGGGAATATTGAAGTTGGATTGAGTAATAAAGGGAATTTTTTTTTGCAATAATGACATAGTTTGAGAAAGACTATTGATAGTGGATCTAGTGAAGAGATTGGTATGTAACATATGTGAAAGGTTTAGAGAATTATGGTAAATGAAAGGAGCATTTAAATATGAAAATGACACATTATTGTAAATAGGCATGGATGATGTTTTTGAAATACATGGAACACTTGTAGGAGGAGGAATCATAAGATTATGAATACTTCAAGACTAACATGTGTAGGATTAGCATTTGAAATGGATATAGTCATGAGAGGTGGAATGTTTATAGGAACACTAGGTAATGAAGTAGGAATAAGAATAGAAGTCTCAACACTAGTATTAGGTTGGGATAAACCAAGATCATGAGCACAATATTTGATAGGCTTAACATTGTCATTAATAAGATGAGAAATAACACACAATAAACCAACACCATTCTCATCATTTTGAATCAACTTTCTCATACCTTCTACTAAGGAGATAAAATCCATATTAGAATTCTCTTGTCCTAACCATTGCTCAAAATTTTCAAGGCCATGAGAAAGGTTTTGCACTTGGAGAGGAGATAATCTTAAGATCTCATCTTCATCATGAGAAGAGTGGGAAGAGAGATTCTAAAAAATAGTGGGAATGTAATTAGTTGGCATAATTGTATCACCAATATTACTCAAAAACATAGAGGATTCGGGATCATAGGAACTCTTAAGCCTACAACTACTTCTCACCAAATTTATATAGGTAGGACTCAAGGTAATGACACTTATGCACAAGATAATAAAAAGAGATATATGTCTAAACAATGCAAATGAAACTAGAAAAATTAAAATGAAGATGCAAACACTTATCAAGTTTATGAAACATGAATGAAAATAAGCATAATTGCACATGAAACCCAATGAATAAAACATATAAATATCAAATCAAAAGTGGAATGCATAAGATCTAGACATCAAATCAGAATGGTAATGTCATACATCAGATTCACCAAAATGTAAGGGGAAGGTGAACCAAGTAGCACTAATCTAACCAACAAAAATTAAAAAGTGGAATGTAAGAATTCAGGTTCGCCAATTTGTAACATAAAAGAAAGTGGTTAGGAGGAGAATAATGGGTTTTAGAGTGGTTCCATAATGCAACACATAAAAAATCCTTGGTTACTGTTGTCACTAAGGATTGCACCCAATTTGCTAAGTGTTGAACCCAACAATCCTATGAAACATGGGACTATTCTCAGGCTGTGGGTAACCTATTCGAGAATAGATCTCCAGATTAAGGGCTGGCTTCCCTATGGATCACTTGAAACTTATCTAAACTTTTTAAGAGGAAAGGGAGAGAGTACATAAAACAAACAATTGCATTTGAATGAAACAAAGGTGATCCACCGAATTTTAAAGAAGATCCACAACTGAAAATATTTACTTCAATAGAAAAACAAACTTAACTCACAACTCAATCCCACTTTCTTAAAATCTTAGTGAAAAAAGGTACTTAAAATGTAGGAAAGGAAGAAATCTTCATAATTCTGATATTCTTGATTGCACACAAATCGCACTACTGAATTAAGATAAATTCCTGAACACCAACTTGGATTCAACATGCAGATCAAGGATATAAGAACATCACAATAATCCTGCATATGATTTCAAAAGAAAACCCAGAATTATAGGAGAACAAGAAGGATCAATTTTTTTTATTGCTGAAAAGAAACTAAGTACAATTGTGTCTCTCAGAGCTACAACACTCCTATCAAAGAGAAAGAAATGGAGAGCTAACCTCAATCACCAAAAGTGAGAGGTATAAAAAACTAAAAACTAGGAATCTGAATTCAAACTCCACTACCTCCTAAAAATAGAAAAAAAGTCAATAATGGACCCATGAGGATGCATCATAATTCAAATACCAGATTTCTAGGTTTTTAGGGGGCGAGGAAAGTGGGACCCTAAAAATAGATAGTCAAAGAAACAACCATCCTACCCACTAAGTCATGCATTGAACATATTTTGACGACAGTTTATAAAAACACCATCGCCAAAATTTACATTAATAAGATATGCAATGAATCATCATTTAAAGCCTATCCCACTATGACACAAAATGGACCTAATATATATTTTTAAAAAATGGTCTCAACCCACAAAATGGGGAAACACATTTTCTTAAAATAATCACAATTTTAAAAGAATCCACTTGTGCCTAAAAACAAGACATGGACTAAGATGTATTTTAAACTCTCAACCCAAAATGGGGAGAAATTCAAAATAACCATAATTACAACAAAATCCACTAAATGAAGGGCGCCTAGCATAAGATAGAACCATTAATAATCTCTACCCAAAAATAAAATGGGGAGAAAATATTAATTGATCATGAAATGAAAAACCCATTCGAAGATGAAAGGGCAACCACTGGCACTGCAAAATCTCCTCTTTGACATTTGGCAAGTTGCTAAATTGAATGGCACCTTTGACAAAATCCTTGTGTTCGGCTTTAGAAACAACCATCACTGGCATTGGCATTGTACTAATTAGGTAAGCACCTTGGTTTTTTGGCATCATTCTAAGCATTCATCTTGAGGGCACTGTGTATTTTCATCTTTACTTCTCTATTAAGAATGTTTCATGTTGACTATGCACTTGATTTAGAACATTAGCATTTACAATATAGATTCATTTTTGCAACATTTCCTTTCCCGCTAGAGCATGATACTGGTATTATTTGTTTGAATCTCTTTGTATATTTCTAATGAATCTTGGCTCCTATGGGCTTTGAGGGCATGTACAAATGATGGCAAACTATTTTTTAATCTTTGCATAACTTGTGGAACCTATGGCTTGCTATTGATCCTTTATCTGGATGAGGGTATTATTGTATTGAGGTTCTATTGCCCTATTGTGTTTTGCTAAGGTACTCGGTGTTGTTTCTTTGTAATTTGACCTAATGGTTATGCTCTGCTATGAAGCCACCTAGCATTCACGACTCACTGTATCTCTGCATCATGTGTTGAAGAAAAGGAGGACACCATGTTTGAAGGGAACATTGTTATGATAATGCCTTCTTTGCATTTTGAATTGGAAGTAGGGCACGACCATATACCCCTCTTTGTTTGTATCATTTTATGTTGTTGATGTTTTTTGTCCTTATTACCATGCTTACTCCTTTGTTTGGATTAGGGCCGAGCCATGGTTTGCATCACTTGAACCATGGTGCTATATTGAGCTCAATATCAAGCTAGGGCATGGGTATACGTGTTCACTATTGTAAACTTTAGGGCACCATTTGAATCTTGGTTTATCTCTTGCTGTACTTGATTCATGATTAGTGATATCTTTTCATTTGTTTCAACTTACTATGGACTCCTGTATCTTGACTGGCATCATGATAGTATTCTTTGAGGGTATTACATTGCGTATCATCGGCCTCACTATTGTGCACGGCCCTAGGGCACTGATGTATTATTCACTGTTGTAATAAAACCCTGTATGGCCTATGAACTAAAAATTTAATGGCATGCATTATCACTTATTGAGTCCAAGGATCATGCCTCATGACTATACTACTTGTTGAATGTTTATTGCTTTCTTTCTTCTGTGGATCTATGTGGCGCACGGCTCTAACCAGGACTTGTTGGCATTGCCATAAGTACATGGACCCAAGTTTGATCTTTGCATCATCGTATGCAGTTATGCTCATTATTTAAAACATCTTTGCCATAGAATATCAATATGTCTTTGTTATTCATTGCATTATTCGATTGCATTGTTAAATGCTCACTATTTTTCTCTTCATGACCCGTGGACAAGGGTGTGATGCTATTTGTGAGGTGTGATGCCGCGCCCTACTGTTACTCCTTCTACATAGTCTGTGGGTCCTGCCTATGTATTGACCTTTTTACTGTTGGATCCACGGCCCGTGAATGTAGCTCTTTATAACCTTGATGTCTATGCCTTGAGATTTCGTGCCCTAGACTTTGGCATAGTTCATGGCCGTTCACTACTTCTTTGATGAGTTTCATCATTTATTGCTGTATTCATCTTGATTGTCTATTTACATTACAACTTTGCATAGCCTTTTGATGCCCCTTGATTTGGATGCCTTTTGTTACTTCATGGTACTCTTATGCACGGGGCTCTGATTGCATGGTTCACTATTTGTGTATCAATGATACTTCGATGGCTTGCTACCACATGCTCTATTGCGATGATGTATTCACTTTTTATGGAAATGTCATAATGCTAGCCTATGAGATAAGGCACAGTGCCATTTCCATGTCACATGTTTTCATTTAAATTGATGCCTCTTTGATTTTGTTGTAGTTTACTATGATGAAGGACCGTGAATATAGAGTATGAATCATTTTTAGATCCTATTCTTTCATATGACTAGGAAACATGGCATTACACCCTCATTTGATTGACATGTTCATTGATATAGCTGGTGTTGCTGGGCCCGAGCTGGCACTTTTACTATTATTACTAGTAGCTCTCATAATGTCTATATTCTGTCGATGACCTATGATCTTGGCCAAGTCATTGCAGTGTTTATTTACCATCCATTTTTGAGGACATATAAATTCACCATTGATTGGTTTGTATTTACATAAGATGCCACTGTTGGTGATTTATACTTGTAATTGATTAGCATTGATTCCTTGATGGTTGGTGCTACACTGTTTTGCTGATGCTTCCTGTTTTACACCATTGCCCGGTATTTACCATGATTGCTTCACTGTTCTATGTTGGGGATAAATGTAGCAACTATACCTCATGTATTTGGTCCATCATGCAGCTTGATCATGTTGATACATTGATGATTTATGTTTCTTATTTGGTGCCAATATTTGATTCATGCTACATCACACATACTCGGTGTGCTCATGCCATAATATCAATGCATTGAATGCATCCTCAGAGCATATTATGTTGTGGTGTACCCCTTTCTGTGACATGTAGGACTATGTTCTTATTCCTTTGCTATTCACACCTCATGCTTTTCTTGATTGTCATTGATGCTGTATCATCTGGATGTCCTTCCATCTGCATGATGTGTGCTCTTGGCCCTTGATGTGATCATCGACAGAAAACTTGAGGTTTTTTCTGTCATGATTCGCATCAAGGGCCCAGGTCATTCATTGAATTCATTGTTGGATTAGCTCCTCCTGTATTTGCACATGAAACAAACATGTCAGTGAAAACATGGTGCCTCCTTTGATTTTTTTGTCTTATGCACATGCCTTGAGTAGATCCTTTGTTAGAGGTGCATGACTGAGTGTTTATATGCATTTTGTAAATATTTTGATACCAGCCATTGGATCTAACCCATATCCCTTTTTCTTTTCTTGCAGGTTCTAGATCTTAGGAGCTCACTGGACAGGGCTTGATCTGGACACCACTACCAGGCAATGTTTGGTACCCCAGTATTTAATCATTTTCTTTATGTGTATGTATACTCATTCATTCAATTTTGGTAACAACTATGCTCATGGCTTGTGTGAGCTCAGATAGATGTTTCTTTCTTTCAGTTCTTTTCCATTTGTATAGTATACATACATGCATGTGTAGCTTTAGATGTTGTTCATTTCCTTTTACTTTCATGTACTCTTTCAAAATGAAATGCACAAAAACTTAAAGAAGATCACCTAATAACACAAACTAGGGTATTGTAGCCTCATCTAGTAAATAGGTCTCCAATCTAAGAATGAGTAAAAATATGGCAATAGTTACATTGGAAGGAAGATGACCCACTATGCTGAAGTAAGACTTAAGTGCTAAGCGGGTGCAATAATAATTTGTTTTGTAATGAGAGGAGTTGATTAAGGTAATATGACTAGGTAATGCAAGACACAGAGATAAAAAGGGGGGAAGGACAAGTTTTGGGATACACAAATTGAAATAAAGTATACATCTTTGTACAAATACCAAAAATGGAAACCAAATAATGCCATTGACCTTTAAAATAAAGTTGAAGCAGACTTATAAGGAATATGTCACCTGGTCTGACCTATTCCTAGGAAGAGGTTGCTTGAGCCAACTTGTTCCGTGCACTTTTAACTTTTTCTAGTCATAGGTTGTCTATGAGGTCTTGAAATATCCAAATCTGATCTTGTGCAAACATCACTTGTACATACACACAAAAAAAAAGAAGGGAAATTTTGTGTTTGAAGGGGTCTGCCTTAGTCAAACCCTAGTTTAGGAATCAATCTTGAAATAGAAATGAAATTTATGAAATGAAAGTTTGTAAATGTAAAGTAGATATTAGATCTACAAATGTAGTTACACATACCTTCACAAATGGACTTTAAGGTTGTAATGTTGATGAAGATGCTTGAAATTGCTTGAATATTATTGTATGTAGTTGTTGGATCATGTAATGTAGAGAATAATCAAGGATACACTTCACAAATACATAAATTTGAAAATACTTTTCTAATCTTCAATGTTGTTATTATTGATTGAATCTTGCCTTAAAGAATGGATGAATGTGGATGGATAAAGGGTCTTATTTCTTGATTGAGGTCTCCTCTACTTGGCCTTCATGATGGAGAGAATCATTCTACAATGGAGAATACTTTCTTCAAAGAATGCCTTGGATGCTTGAAGAATCCTTGAACTTGAATTCTTGCCTTCTTCTCTTGAATGCTTCAAATCTTGAGAGTTCTTGAAAATATTGATCATGATTCTTACCAAAATGATAAGAGATAGGTTGTTTATATACCCCTCACAACATTTTAGAGATAAAAATTGAAGGAAGTTGATGGGATTTAAGATTTCTTGCTTAACTAATGAGACAAGTGCCCAATTTAAATTTTAGGGAAGACCTTGGAGAATAGCTTGTCTTGGATGACCTAATCCCATTAAAAAGCCTCAAAATTTATTTAGAAATAGAGATTGCAAAGAAGATGCTAGAATGATAGGTGATATAGGGTTGGATCAAGCATAATGGACATGAAAAATTTAGAACACTAAAATAGGGCATAATTGAACATCTTATTATAGATGCTTACAATTTAGGACAATACAAATACTTGCAAGAAACATTTGATAAGTTTCATTGTTTCCAATAGAAAATAATGGAACAAGGTATTTACAATTCAAAATTTACAAAGAAAAACATTATTCACAATAGTGGTAACAACTTCTAATGGCCACTTTAGAAGATCAAAGCTTGGAAGGGTACACACTCTTTTTTTTATTGCACAACAAAGTTCACAATGAACACTCCTTTAATTTGTAAAATTGAACTTTATAATAGAAACTATAATTCTATGATTCTATTACAAAATAGTAACAAGTTAGTTAGGAAGAGGAAATGGTTTTAAATTAAAGGGATTTTCAAATGAGGGGACTTTTTTCTCCATAGTCAATTGCCACATAGGAATTTTAAAGAGATATTGTATTTCAAGATTCAAAGGAATTGAAGAATATTATTGAATTTTGTTTCAATATTATTTTATTTTTTGTGGGTTATTTGTCTATATTGATTATTATATTTCTTTAAATTTTCTTTACACATCATAGGTTTGAACTATCACTTGTTTCCTTGAATGTTGAAAAAATATTTTAAATGATTTATATTTGTAGGTTAGGGTTATCTATTCTTCTTGATTTAAAATTATTTTAAATTTATAGGATTTACATTGTTGAATGTGATATACAAGTGAACAAACTTTCAATCTTTCAAATGATATTATGTGTTTAACCATTTCTTTTATTTTCTTTTCCCTCCCATATTTTTCTGAGAAATCTAAAACATCTTGTCTAAAATTTATTAGGATTTCCTCTCATTTCATGTTCTTTCAACACTTTTTAGTTAAAAGTACATTAAAACCTTCAAGACAATCCAAATCAAATAAGGGAGTTGTATTTTCAAGTGGTGTTTTGGGTCACTAGGGATCACTTGAGGATTTTCATTCATGGAAACAATTATGATGGAGTGATCGCATACATACAATTTTTCTACTGGAGTCACAGTCATAAAAATGGCTAAGTCTATAATCAGGGTAACAGGGTACAGTGTTACAGTTTTGGTTAGAAATGGAAATGTATGAGGTATTATGGCCTGCGAAGTTAGTAGAAGATATTTTGGGATATGCATATACTTTAGTTAAGAGTGCATGATTTTTGGTGATGAGATCAGTGAGATTCAATGATCTGAAGGTATGCAAAGATATCTAATCAGTATAACAAGGAATATGAGCAGTTGCGAAGATTAAGGCAAGGTTAGTGGATATGGTTATTAGGAATAACAGTTCACAATACAATTAAGAGGGGGGCTGGTGAATCAATTGTATGACAGATTATTAAACTTGAACTTTAAGTAGCAGTAATATTAGATCCAATGAAAACAATGAATGCCAACATAATAACACAATATTTTGGTCTTGGGGAAACCCTGTTAAAGGTAAAAACCCCAATGGGAATTAGCACCCACAAATGATGTACTGAGAGTATAGTTATCCTTGTTAGAAGATATAGCCCTATTAGGAGCTTATTGATACATTACAGTACATAGTCCTTGTTAGAGGACATACCCTATTAGGAGTCAAGAACAAAAGGGAGGGCTCACTGCCCAAAGAAGGTTAAATCCACCTTCAGAACTCACTGTTCACAACACAAGTGTATATGAAGAAATACATAATCTTTTTGAACTGTTCAACAACAACTATCTTTTCTTGATCAGTTCTAATGAAGTCCACCCAAAAACCTCTTCTCTACATACATTAGACACAATCTCACAGCTTTCACAACATCTCTATATCATCTTCTTGTCATCCACATCTTTTCCAAAGAAAAGACCTTTTATTTATGTTAGAAATAGGAAATACTGAGAGAGGGGGTGAATCAGTATTTCACAAACTTTTACTTTTGACCACTTATGGATATAACAGATTACTTTAAAGCATAAGAGACTAAATAGCATACATAATAGTAAATGTAAAGAACTCATAACACATGATATGTTCTCGAGGAAACCCTGGCCAAGGGAAAACCCCAGTGGGGATGGTACCCACAAAGATCCACTAATCAAAATATATCCTGTTAAGGATGTTGACCCTATTAGGAGCCTATTACAAACATATAGTGTATCAGTCCTAGTTAAGGGACTATAGGCCTTGTTAGAAGCCTCAACCCTGTTAGGAGTTGTAGATACAAAACTTGATTACCAGATGAGCTCATTGCCAAAACAAGTAATACAAATGTTTACTAATTACAATATGGTACTGCTTACAACTTTGCATCAACAACTTTTGCCGCTATCACAATATACAACTATCACAAGTTACATTTCAAGTATGTTTGGTACATTACAATATTACATCTTTATACAAGATACAAACATAATATCTTTCTTCAGTAGGCTTGCATATCTTTATCCAAGAGTAAACATCTAGGATGTCAGCTCTTTATAATATTAAGTCATTATTTTGACAAGAAAAATAATCCCTTAATTCATTTACTAGTTCTGCCTTCAAAACTGCTCTGTCGACTTAACTCTGTCATCGGTAAAACAATCATAAATTTTTTTGTACTATCCGTACTCTTTTTCACACTAAGATGGGGTATCCTTAGACACCATAGAGTCTATGTTCAACTGTGAAAACTCTGATCATGCTCCAGTGAACGTCGCCAAAACAAACTGTATCAGGTGCTCTATCAAAAACATTGTTTCATACTTAGACAATTTTAGTCTGCAATCTTCCATACTTACTTTCCAGCTTATGTGATCTTCATAGGGAACATATGTTTCCATAATGATAACATCCATGTACATACCTCAGCCAAATTGCCAACAATCTCCCCCTTTGTCATTGGTGGCAACATATGAGAAAATTGGCTAAGTGTACAAGTCAAAATCTCAAAAATTGTATCAAAATTGTGGCCATAGAATATTATCCTTATATCTCCTCAAGATATACACATAATCTATAACACTTCATAATACTCCATAGAAATCCCCCTATGAGTATCCTTCCTTATCATATATAGACAATTTTCTAAGTATCTCTCCCCCTTTGACAACAATGACAAAATAAAGGGTGGAAAGGGATATACAAAATTGTGTCAAAATTTTTTACCTTACTGTCTTATTGCAAAGCCAGTAGGCTTGCAACAAAATTTGCAAAATCTGACTTCCAAGCCTCAAAATCTTTCTCCCATGCCTTCTTAATTGATTCTGCTACATTGAGTAAAGTACTCAATCTGTATGCTGCAATCTGACAAGCTTCAAGAGATTCAAAGTTGAACTTCTGAAATGATGTCTTAGCAGTAAGACATTCTTCTAGCTACTCTTCTATTATAGTCAACTTGATTGAGACATGCTCTCTCAAGATGTTTATCCTGATAATTTTCCTGTTCTTCTCATCATTCAAAGTCCTTATCTCATCACATAATTTTTTGATCTTTTTCTCAACTGCACTGATCTTTATGTTTGTGTTGGCCATTGAGTTTGTCTCTACTGCAATTTCATCTTGCTTCTCTTTTATCTTCTTCTCTTCCTCAATTATTATATTTTCAGATTTTGTACACTGAATGTACAAAGACTTTCCAGTCTCAAGATGTTTCCTTAAGTTCTTAATGTATCTGTCAAGCCTACCAATGTCATTTTTGATATTCTGACTTATATTCTGCAACATCTCAGCTTCATTAGCTGCTTGAGCCTTAACCTTAGCAATATCAAAAAAATTTGTGAACTCAACATCAAAAGTATTTATTACCATCTTTGCTCTTTCAAGTGGGTCTGAATCAAATACTTTTGTAGATACAACAATTTGTAGCTTCTCAGTCAAATCTTTCAGGCTACCTTCCAAATTCTTAACTTTCTTGTTCTTTCCAATAATTTTGTTCAAAGAAGTGATCAACTCTAATTGATCATCATCATCAACCTCCTTGCTCAAATCTTCAATCAATGTTCCTATTCCTTTCTCCTTTCCAGTCTTAGGAGTAAGACTGATGTCTTCTTGTGGTTCAATAGGTGTATGGGCCTTTGTTTCCATTTGCTCTTCTATTCATGTAGTCTCTGTTTCAATACTCTTTTCTTGCTCTCCCAAAGCCAAATTGTCAACAATGTTATCCAAACTATTGAGTACCGCATCATCTGAATCTAAAGTAACTTTTGTTCCTTCAATGTCCATAGATTCTGTGCCAATGTTTATAGAAGAAGAGGGAATATCTTCAACTTCAACTACCTCTGCTACTGCCTCTGCCTATTCTGGACTCTGTTTCTCTGTTGGTTCTACAACTGATTGATCTTTTCTATCTTTTCTTGCTACTAAGTCTGCTAGCACTCGTACAACTGCCTATTCAGTTTTAGTCTTCACTAGTTCATACTGACCTCCCATTATTTGTATAGTTCTTCTTTTGGTTCTTAATAGGGTTTGAAGTGGCTTGAGGATCTATTTAAGGTGGTCATCATCTCTTATGTCACAGAACTATCTTATAACATTCTCTCTCATTCTAGTATCTTCTTCTTTTGCTCTCATCTTTATGCTCACAAGTCTGTTGTACAAATCTTCTGGTATCTTTCCATGAATAGTATCAAATTTTTTGTTTGCCAAAATCATATGTGTAACCATTGCATTCTCTAGATTTAATCTATCAGAGGATCCATATAAATCATAGTATTTGTTCATTTTGGTAAAGTCTCCATGCTGCAATATATATTCATTAACTCTTTCTACCCTTGGTTTCCATGATTTCTTCTTTATTGTTACTTCATCATCTTTTATCTCTGCAACTCTTCTAGGTACTGGTGGAACAATTATTTTTTGTCTTTTACCCGATCCTGAAGCACTTGCCTTCATTCTTTTGCTTGGTGCTGAAGAAGAGGGTTTCTCTGTCTGACTAATTTCTTCCTCCTTCTCAGGTTCTTCAACCTTTACCTTAACTAGAATGGGTTCTACACTTGATGCCAAAGGTGGGACTGATAGTATCTCACTTTGCCTTATTGCTTCTGCAGTCTTTCTTGCAATATCAAATTCTTGCTCACTCAAACCTGATTCTTTTAGAATTTTCTTTATTGTAGTCTCCACTCTCTTCTTTGATTGTTTCTCTTCCTTGAGTGTCTTTGCTAAATCAAATTTTTCATCATATGTTCCAAATCTATTGCTATGAGCATCCACTTTACTTTTCAACAATCTACTAACATATCCTTCTATTTCAACTTCAGAGATTTCATAGCCAAGAGGGTCTATGAATTCATGTCTAGGTTCTACTACCTCAATGTAAGTGAAATCAATATCAATCATAAAACATATATCATCTTTGTATTTCTCAACTAGGGATGGAGGAATTCTTGATCTATTTACGACAATGTTCTAAAAAGTTTTCAACACTAACTTTACACTGTCATTAACCTTCTCAATAAGATGTTTCATGTAAACTTTATTGATTCTTTCCATATTATTCTCACCATCATTCCAATCAATAGTGTAAGGAAATATTCTTAGTAAGTGGAAGAACATGTAAGTAACCAATGAGGAAAATCTAAAGTGAGTGTATTTAGCTTTCTTTATCTTTTCCAAATTCTCTAACAACTGTATTCTCAAAATTTCACACATATCCACAGGCTTCTTCTCCACACACATCAAATAAGAAATGTGTACCATACTTGCTGACATATCACCTTCTCTGGAACTTCCATAGAATTTTGTTGTCAAAATCTTACACAAGTATTTTACATCATCTTGCTTAATCTTACTAATGACTATACCTCTGCCATTGTATATTGAATCGGTGTTAACAATCACAATCTTTCTCATGTTTTTCTCATTAAGTGGAATTGCACCAACTTTTGATAATCCAGTCACATCATGAATTAGGTCTGTAGTTATGTCAATAACTCTGTCTTTCTAAGGGTTCAATTGGATCTTTCTTAGTTCTAGGTCTATTCTTATCCTTAATGTTGTGAATCAATGACACATCCATGATTATATCTGATTACTTAAACTAATTCAAGATCTTAGTCAAATAAATACCTTAAATTCACAAAATTAGGGATTTCGCTTGATCGGCGCTTCAAACTTCTGCAAATCACTTCCAAAATTCTTTCTTTGCTCTCCAAATCACTTCTAATCACTTGATAATCACAATAAATTTGATTTCAATCTTTTAATACTTAGCATTTACTCGATTTGACATCACATTCAATTCTTTTGCCGCTAAAATGCCAAAAGCTGATTCTGTAAACCTGCAACCATAACTCTTCTTGCGACCTCATAAAACACAATATTTCTTTTTGTGCACTTAACCATAGCATTAGTATAACATAACAAACCTTCATCTAACTATGCAAAACTTAACTCATTCAAAATCTAATTGTACACTAATTCTAAGTTCCTAAACTACATAAATTTACATAATTTAAGTGCTTAAGGAAGGGTTAGGTAAAGACTCATTCTTACCATCAGATACATTACCTTCCTAATTACCTTCAGTGCTGAATATACCTTCTTGATCTATGCCTTTAACAAATTTTACTTCATCTTCATTGCTACAACAACCTTTCTCTTTGTTTCCTACATTTTCATTCCTTCTTGCATAGTTTCTAGGGTTAGGGTTATGATGATAACCTCCATTGTTCATTCTGCAAAATCTTGTTGTGTGTCCAATCTTGTTACATATCTGACAAATGATTCCATTGGTTCCATATCTAGGTGCTTGCTGATTGATTTGTGTCCTGCAATTTCTAGCAATATGTCCAATTTTGTTGCATCTGTAACATACTATTCCATTTCCTCTTTTCATGTCTTCAGTTGATCTTTGATATGCATTGTTAGTATTTCTAGGCATTCTGCTATTGTAATTATTCTCAATAACTTTAGATCTTCTACATTCAATAGCTCTATGTCCAAAACCGTGACAATTATAACAATATCCATTAAGAGGTTTGAATTGTTTACCTATACAATCTCTCTTCATATGACCAATAGTATGACAAGCAAAGCATCTACCTTTGAATTCTCTTTGCATACCTTTGGATGATTCATCTTGCTTTGGTGGTTCTTCTTGCTTCGGTGCATCTTCTTGCTTTAGTGATTCTTCTTGCTTAGGAGCATCTTCATATTTGTTCTCATCTAACTTCTTTTCTTCACTACTTTCACATACATTTAGATCTGGTTTCTTGCTTTCACTAACTATCTTCAATATGTTAAATCCAAGACCAGTTTTGTCATAGAATGGTTTTCCATAAGATACTTTCTCATTAATCTTTTCACTATTTGAATATAGCCTCTCAAGTTGTTGTTTGGATTGAGTCAATTCACCTTTCACAATCTTGTTGTATTTCTCAAGTTCATCATGCTACAATTTGACTTTATCAAATTCAGATGTTACCTTGCCAAGTTTAGATTTCAAATCTTCATTCTCATTCTTTAAACTTTCATTCTCAGATCTCAGATTGTCATTTCCATCTTTCAAGCTAAGCTTCAGATTTGCTATCTTCAATTCATGTTTGAGGATCACATTTTTTTTCTTCTAAATCATCACAATCTTCAACAAGAATTTTAGATTCCTTCTCAGCTTTCAGATCTTCTATCTTACCTTTCAATTTGTTAATAAGATTCTTTGCATCATCATACTTTCTTTTTAGAGTGTTTCTTTCATCAGTAAGCATATCAATTTGTTCAAGAGCTTCTTCAAGATTCTTTTGTAACTGATCCATATCCATAGAGATCTTACTCAAGCTACTACACTTTCCTTGAATGTTCCTTCTCTGAGTAACTGTGCTCTGATACCAATTGTTAGAAATAGGAAATACTGAGAGGGGCGGTGAATCAATATTTCACAAACTTTTACTTTTTCCCACTTATGGATATAACAAATTACTTTAAAGCATAAGAGACTAAATAGCATGCATAATAGTAAATGTAAAGAACTCATAACACATGATATGTTCTTGAGGAAACCCTGGCCAAGCAAAACCCTGGTGGATATGGTACCCACAAAGATCCACTAATCAAAAGATATCTTGTTAAGGATGTTGACCTTGTTAGGAGCTTGTTACAAACATATAGTGTATCAGTCCTGGTTAAGGGACTATAAGCCTTATTAGAAGCCTCAACCCTATTAGGAGTTGTAGATACAAAACCTAATTACCATATGAGCTCACTGTCCAAACAAGTAATACAAATGTTTACTAATTACAATATGGTACTACTTACAACTTTGCATCAACAACTTTTGCCGCTATCACAATATACAACTATCACAAGTTACATTTCAAGTATGTTTGGTACATTACAATATTACATCTTTATACAAGATAAAAACATAATATCTTTCTTCAGTCAACTTGCATATCTTTATCCAAGAGTAAACATCTAGGATGTTGGCTCTTTATAATATTAAGTCATTATTTTGACAAGCAAAATAATCCCTTAATTCATTTACTAGTTCTACCTTCAAAACTACTCTGTCAGCTTAACTATTTCATCGGTAAAACAATCATAACTTTGTCCGTACTACCTGTACTCTTTTGTGCACTGAGATGGGGTATCCTTAGACACCATAGAGTCTATGTTCAATTGTGAAAACTCTGATCATGCTCCAGTGAACATCGCCAAAACAAACTGTATCGGGTGCTCTATCAAAAACACTGTTTCATACTTAGATAATTTTAGTCTGCGATATTCCATACTTACTTTCCATCTTATGTGATCTTCATAGGGAACATATGTTTCCATAATGACAACATCAATGTACATACCTTAGCCAAATTGCCAACAATTTATACCTTATTACAATTCTTATTAACAGGTCAGCCCATGAGGCTTTTCTAATTACAAAAAATTACATAAAACCTTGCTAAGATACACACAATATCTAGAACATGTATATAATGATTTCATTATAGCAATTAAGGATCGACATCCTTAATTTATGTTTGCCAAGCATAACATAGGCTACATCTCCCAAGTCAGCTTCCAAACAAGTCACCTCGAGAACACACGCCACAACTGACATCACCAAGCATTCTGTACCTTGTGCTGACCAGTGATCATCCTTTAGTACCTTTTATATTGTCCCTCAAGCTCATAGACCTTGAATCCATATCATCTGGAAGATACACCAGAGTCACAGAGACTCACTCTGGCATTTCTCACTGTTACAGTCCAGTGACTAGTCTTTACCAAAACATTTGTAACTTATCCAATATGAAACATATATATGATGCAATCTTGGATATAAGATTAAAAAATCCTCTTGAACTCTCATCTATCTTCGCAGCATCTGAAACATCCGTACAGTGTTCATACAGTGTGATAACCAGCCTATTTTCCTCACAGAAACATATGTTGACATCAGTGACAAAACATAGATGAAAATAGTATGAGTTCCCATTCAGTAAGATAGTGATTAAACATATTAAATGTCTCAATTACGTCCCCATGCATTAGAAATATCCAACAATCTCCCCCTTTGGCATTGATGTCAACATATGGGAAAATCCATCATCCCAAAGTTATATCAATCCAAAGTTCTACAACTAGTTCTGCAACCAAACAATCTCCCCATACATTAGGGATTTTCTCATAGCAACACTCCCCCTTTGAAAACAATGGCAAAGGGTTCCATGAGTCATCAACTTCTTTCCAACATCTTTCTTCCATGATCACTCCCCCTCAGGAGTAGATCCCTACATCCAATCCAGATTATGATAAGGCTCTGAAAACCCCTGGACTGATGCATCTCTGCACCATTTAATTCTGACTAGGAGGGGTCTGAACCCCCAGTATAGCTATGAGATATTCAAAGGTATCTTTCAGAAGTGTCTTTGTGAAGATGTCTGCAATCTTCTCTTTTGCACTAATATATTCTAATTTTATTTCCTTTTCTACCACCTTGTCTCTCAAGAAGTGATACATGATAGAAATATGTTTAGTTTTAAAGTGCATCACCAGATTATTTGACATATTCACTATATTGGTGCTATCAAAATGGATAACCACTGGCTCATCAAAAGTTATTCCAATGTCTATCAGCATTTGTTTCATCCAAACAATCTGAGTGCAATTTATGGCAGCAACAATGTACTCTGATTCAGCAGTAGATTGTGCTATACAATCTTATTTCTTACTTAGCCAAGAAATAAAAATTTTACCAAGGAAAAATGCACCACCACTAGTACTTTTTATGTCATCAATATTTCCTGCCCAATCAACATCAGTCTAAGCATGAAGTTCAAAGCTATCCTTTTTGTCATACCATAAGCCATAGTATATGGTTCCTTTCAGATGTCTCAATATTCCTTTTATAGTAGCTAGGTGTGTTTCTTTGGTTTCTACCTGATATCTAGCCATAATTCCAACAACATTAGCAATATCTAGTTTGGTATGGGTCACATATTGTAGTCCTCCAACCATTGATCTGTACAAGGTCTGAAAAACACACTTTGATTCATCATCAATTGTTAGTTTATTACCATTTACCATAGGTGTTCCTACTAGTTTACAATCTTCCATTCCAAACTTCTTTAGCAATTCTTTGAGATACTTAGTCTGAGAAATAAAGATACCATTCTCATTCTGAGTTATTTGTAGTCTAAGAAAGAATTTCATTTCTCCTATCATGGACATCTCAAATTCACTTTCTATTTCCTTAGAAAATTTCTTACATAGATCATCATTACCTCCAAAGATAATATCATCAAAAAAGACTTGTATTATCAAAATTTCATCTTCACTAGTTCTTAAATACAAATTACTATCAGCATTACCTTTTCTGAATCCAAGCTGAAGTAGGTATTTGTCTAGCCTTGCATACCAAGCTCTTGGAGCTTGTTTCATCCCATACAGAGCTTTCTTCAACTTGCACACCATGTCTCTATCTTTGCATAGAGGAAATCCATCAGGTTGTTCTATGTATACTTCTTCTTCAAGATCCCCATTCAGAAATTCAGATTTTACATCCATCTGATATACTTTGAAGTTCTTATGTGCAACATAAGCCAAGAACAATCTTACCACTTATATTCTATCAACAGGAGAGAATGTTTCTTCAAATTCTATGCCTTCTTGCTGTGAGTATCCCTTACATACTAGTCTTGCTTTGTTTCTTATAATAGTTCCTTCTTCATCCATTTTGTTTCTAAAAACCCATTTTGTTCCTATTACATTTTTGTTTTTGGGTCTAGGAACCAATTCCCAATTCTTCTTCTACTTTATCTGATCTAACTCTTCTTTCATAGCATTTATCCAAGATTCATCTCTACATGCTTCATCTGTAGTTTTTGGTTCAACTTGAGAAATCAAAAAAATTTCTTCTCTAACCTTTGATCTAGTTAATACTCCTTGATTGGAATTGCCAATAATTTGATTTTCAGGATGGTTATTCTTTACATACCTTGGTGTTTTAGGTGCCTCAGTAGCCTCACTTGTGTCAACACCACAAGTATTTTTTTCACATTCTGTCTCAACAAGTTCTTTTGCAGCAGTAGCTTCTTTGATCTCTGCAACCTGATTATTTTCATACATTCTTTCTTGTATTTGAAACTTTTCATCTATCCTTACATTGTTAATTTCAATCATTTTCCTCAATCTCAGATTGAAACATTCGTAAGCCTTTATTTTAATAGAGTAACCAAGAAAGATTCCTTCATCACTTCTAGCATCAAAATTTCTTATCTCATCATCTCTCTTGATATAACACTTACTACCGAATATTCTGAAATATTTTACAGTAGGAGTATGATCAAACCATAATTCATAGGGAGTCTTACTTGTACCTTCTCTGATTTGAATTATGTTCAATGTATACATTGTTGTTTGAACAGCCTCTCTCCAATGTACATGAGATACATTTCCTTCAAGCAACATTTTCCTAGCAACATCAAGTATAGTCTTGTTCCTTCGCTTTGCTATCCCATTCTGTTGTGGAGTCCCAGGAGTAGATGTCTATCTCTTTATTCCATGCTCTTCATAGTATAAATTGAATAAGTCTAAAGTAAACTATCCACCTCTATCTGACCTTAGACACTTAATCTTTAAACTTGATTCATTCTCTACTTTTTCTTTGAACAACTTGAATTTATCAAATGCTTCTGATTTTTATTTCAAATAAGTGACCCACATCATTCTTAAAAAATCATCAACAAAGAGTATGAAATACCTTTCACCATAGTATTATTTTTTCCTTGTAGGTCCACATAGGTCTGTGTGTACTAGCTCCAACTTCTCTTTTTATGTATATGCTTTTATTTTGTAACTGCTTCTAGTCTATTTTCCCATGACACAATCTCTGCAAACAATGTTAGATGGTTTCACAATCTTTGGCAGATCTCTCACTACATTATCTTGCCTTTACAATGTTATCAAAATTAACATGAAAAAATCTCCTATGCCATAAGCAACTGTTATCAACCTTTGCGACAAAGCAAGAGGCTCTAGATGTATTTAATTCAAATACATTACCTCTAGACTTAGTACTAGTTGCAATCAGCTTACCTACCTTACTTCTGATAAAACATTTTCCATTGACAAAACTTAATTGAAACTCTTTATCCATTAACTGTCCAACACTCAACAAGTTATGTTTTAATCCTTCAATAAGCAATACATTATTTGTATTAGTCTTTCCATCTAGAGTAATAGATCCTACAACTATGATAGATTTAGGAAGATTGTCCCCAAACTTCACAACACCACCATCGTACTTTACTAGTTTAACAAACTTGTTCTTATCTCCAGTCATATGATGAGAATAACCACTGTCTATTATCCATTTAGTTTTCTTGTCAACATGAGATAATAAAGCTTTTTCCTCATGCACTGGCTCATCTCTAATAGAAACAAATCTGATCTCTTCATAATCTAAATCATCATCATCAAGCATAATAACATTCTTTATCCCTTTTAATCTTGTCAAAATTAGGTTTGTACTTAGGAACTCTTGTAGGACATCTAGATGCAAAATGACCTACCTTATTGCATGAAAAAAATTTCAAGGCTAACTTGCCTTCAAAATTTCCCTTACCTCTTTTTTCTCTTCTAGCAATCAGTGTAGCAACTTCATCCATCTTTCTTTCTTCTGCCATTATCTATTCCCATTCCTTAGCATACTCACCAAGCTCTTCTTTTAGGTCTTCTATTCTGGTGCTCGAAAGTGCAGACAATTTCTTGTGTGCAGATGCCTTAATAAATGCATATTCAACTTTAGGTACAACCTTTCCTAATTCTGTAGCTTCAAAGGTAGTTAGCTTTGCAATCAACATCTCTCTGTTAAAGTTCGGAGTCAGAGGTATAGTTTCTTGAATAGACATAGTCTTGAACTTGTAAGTAGGTGTCAAAGATCTAAGGATCTTTGCAATAACTTCATCTTCATCATAAGTGCCTCCACAGTTTCTGATTCCAACTACAAATTTTGTAACCCTTTGAACATAAGCCCTAATGATTTCATCCTCATTCATTTGTAGCTTCTCCATCTTTGTCTTCCATTTTTATAACTTTGCTTGTTTGGTATACTTGTCTCCCTCATATAGTGCTTCTAATCTTTCCCAAATCAGGTATTCTGAATCCAAGTCTTTAACTTTAGTAAACTCTCCTTCAGAGAGTGTGCTGACCAGTACTTATCTTGCTATCATGTTAAGTGAAAATATCTTCTTTTCATCCTCATTAGCTGTTGTCAATTCATCTTCGATCTTTATAGCCACCTTGTTCCTTGTAATCAACCAATAGTCAATCCCCAAACAAAATAGGTGAGTTCAAATTTTGTTCTTCCAACTATCAAAGTTTTCAAGATCAAATTTTGGACTATCCTTCCTATAGAATGCCATCTCTAGAATCACCTCAAGCTGTTAAGCTTTCTCTCTAAGGACCACTTTCTCTGATACCAATTGTTAGGAATAATAGTCCACAATACAGTTGAGAGGGGGGGGGGGGGTGAATCAGTTGTATGAAAAATTATTAAACTTGAACTTTAAGTATAAGCAATATCAGATCCAATGAACAAAATGAATGCCAACACAATAACACAATATTTTGGTCTCAGGGAAACCTTGTTAAAGTTAAAAATCCCGGTGGGAATTAGCACCCACAAATGATGTACTAAGAGTATACTTATCCTTGTTAGAAGATATAGCCCTATTAGGAGCTTATTGTACATTACAATAAATAGTCCTTGTTAGAGGACATACCCTGTTAGTAGTCAAGAATAAAAGGGAGGGCTCACTGCCCAAATAAGGTTAAATCCACCTTTAGAACTCATTGTTCGCAACACAAGTGTATATGAAGAAATACACAATCTTTTTGAATAGTTTGAAAGAAACTATCTTTTCTTGATCAGTTCCAATGAAGTCCACCAACAAACCTCTACTCTACATACAATAGACTCAATCTCATAGCTTTCAAAACCTCTCTATATCATCTTCTTATCATCCAAATCTTTTGCAAAGAAAAGACCGTTTATTTATACCTTATTACAATTCTCATTAACAGGTCAGCCCATGAGGCTTTCCTAATTATAAAAAATTACATAAACCCTTGCTAAGATACATACGGTATCTAGAACAAGTATTCAATGATTTCATTATAGCAAGTAAGGACCATCATCCTTAATTTATGTTCACCAAGCATATATAACATACACTATGTTTCCCAAGTCAGCTTCCAAATAAGTCACCTCCAGAACACACACCACAACTAACATCACCAAGCATTCCGTATCTTGCACTAACCGGTAATCATCCTTCAATACCTTGTCTATTGTCCCTCAAGCTTGCAGACCTTGAATCCATATCATCTAGAAGATACACCAGAGTCACAGAGACTCACTCTGGCATTTCTCACTGTTACAATCTAGTGACCAGTCTTTACCAAAACATTTGTAACTTATCCAATATGAAACATTACATGATGTGATCACAACATCCTCCTAAACTCTCATCTATCTTCACAACATCTGTACAATGTCCATACAATGTGATAACCATCTTGTTTTTCTCACAGAAACATATGTTGACATCAGTGACAAAATATAGATGAGAATAGTATGAGTGCCCATTTAGTAATGTAGTGATTAAACATATTAAATGTCTCAATCACCTCCCCATGCATTAGCAATATCCAACAATGGTAACGTGCTAAGTCAGGTGAATGAAGTATATTGCTGACATTTGGGTAATATAAGATCTCTGACTCCATACTTATCATTTACATAATTAATTATTATGTTTTGTATGGTATTTGTGAAGCCGACTGGATGGTAGATTTTGTGTAAGTATAGCATGATTTTGTGAAAGAGAATATATGTATGGTATGTGATGATGAAGTAACATTGCAAATCTAAGAGCAGAGAGAAGATGCGAGATCAGTAATAGATAGAGCTATAACCGAAACTATCTAAGCAAGATAAGTTCTTGTATTGTTCACATTTTGGAGAACTCTTTGTGACATTTTTTTATTGTAAGAGCAGTTTGCTCACCACCTTTAACTAGGTGTTTTGTATACCCATAATAGGGTTTTGTATTCCTCTAACAAGGAAATGTACTATGTAATAATCAACTCCTAATAGGGCTAGATCTCCTAACAAGGATACAATATTTTAGTGTATATTTGTGTGTACTATCCCCACCGGGATTTTCCCTTGGCCAGGGTTTCCTTGAGAACAAATCATGGTGTCATGAGTTATGTATTATGTTTTAATGTTCTTTTCATTTCAACATTATTATGGTTTATTTATAATTGGTTGAAGTTTAAATTAATGTGTAGTAATACTGATTCACCCCCCCTCTCATTATTACCTAATCCTAACAATTGGCATAGAGCTATTGCCCTTGGTGCAAAAGCCTAACAGCTTAAGGGAGATCATAATAGATTCAGAAAGTTTGCAAGAGAAATTTGATGTAACACTTGAAGAGCTATACAAAGAGAAGGCTAATAATGGTATATTGAAATTCAAATTGAGAAGAGCAGAAGGTTTCATCAGGAAACTAAAAGAGAAGCTTGAAATTTCAAGATGTCAGAAACAAGACCTTATGGACAAAATCAGTGAAGAACTAGTCAATGATAAATCAGATCAAGTAAAGAGGCTAGAGCAATAAAAAGAGGAAATCAATCTTTTGATGATAAAATAGATTCAACATGAAAAGGATGCAAGGAACAAAGTTGAAGAGTCACTGAAAGAAGCAAATGAGAAGATAGGAAAAATGAAGGCTGAACTTGACCATTACAAAGATAAATATCAGGAATTGGAGAAATATAACTAGATCATTAAAGGTGAACTCACTCAAGCCAAATTACACATTGAGAAGTTGCACATGAGCAATGAAAAAATTGATGAGCAAAGAGCAAGATAGAAACCTAAAGGAGACATGAATGGAATTGGATTCAATGAAGCAAAAAGTTCTAAAACCAATGAAGAAGAAAGTGAAGCAAAAAATGAAGAAAGACCTACTCTTGAAGAAAGACCTACTCATGAAGAACAAATCAGACCTTTTAGAGGTAGATGCTTTGGATGAAACAAAATTGGACATATGAAAAGAGATTGCAGAAGTAAAGGTACCTCCAAACCCTTTACCAGCTACTATTTGAACTATTATAATTATGGACACAAGAAAGTAGACTGTAGAAAACTAGATCAGTCTAGGTATAAGAAAGATTATGTCAAAGAAGAATTAGTAGCCAAGATCACCTGTCAAAAATGCAAAAACTTTGGACACACTGCAAGGTATTGTAAACTACAAGTAGATCAGGATAGAAGGAGACCTCCTACATGTTAAAAATGCAACCTTGGACACATTGCAAAGTTTTATAGATACAATTGAGAGGACAACAGAAGAGGACCAAGAAGATCAAGTGAACCGAGAGGACCACCTCTTGTGGTTATAAGAAAGAATGTTGGTGACATTGTTAAGAGTCTTAATGAGTACATGAATAAATTTGAGAATCATTTCAAGAAATCAAAGAGCAAGGAGGATGAAAAGATATGGAAGGTGAAAGTCTTAAACAAGGCATCAGTTCAAGGAGAGATAGTGGATGATATTGTGTCTTCGCATTATGAGTTCTTTGAGACATTGACCTAGAAGGCCGCATGGCCTTAAGGGGAGCATTGGATGCAGAGAAAAAATATATCCAGCCCTTGTATATGTGGAGTAAGCTCATGAAAGCTTAGGCATGGTGTGTGCAGACACTATGGATGAGAGTGCAACACTTAGAGATTCATTTTCCATGTTCACAAGTTTTATGTTGATTGGACAGGATGGGAAGTTGAGCTACTTGTTTTTAATGCACTCACTCAACTTGTGAAGGATAAAAAGGTTTGGAAGTCATCATTCCTACACTATTTTTTGATCAACGACTAAGGAGAGAAGAATTGTGAAGCATTTAAAGTCATCTAGCAGAGAGATTATGTGATTGCATGAAGCAGAGATCTAAATTTTAGCACATTAAAGATATTTACACCTATAATAATTGAGAATTTATGGATGCACTAGTAGTTTATGATGTCAGGGATAGACCTAGGTAAAAATTTAAGATACATCCATTTAAGTCCTATGAGGATGATCTGAAAGGAGCATTTTCACAAACTCCTGTAGGCATATTGCACATTGAAGACATTAGGGCATACATACATTGCAAGTATGAAATCATTGGATATGTAAAAAATTATAGTAAATTGGAAAGTATGATAGATGCAGATGGATCTATGGTAGAAGAGTTCAAAAACCTATAAGACCAATTTATCATTAAACTAACCCTACTCACGGAATTCATAGAAACACATTGGTTCAATATTATCCTTAGTAGGATACATGATCAGTTTGTTTGGATTGGAGAACAACTAGTGAAAATATGTGCACAAATGATCCATGATATAATAGGTCTAGAAAATGAAGGAGCCCTTCCTATTGCATAAAAGAACCTAAGGAAATAGGCAGAAACCCTAACCCATTCCAAGTGGGATAAGAGGGCGATGACAGTCAATGACATCTTTCAGCAAGATGTTAGATTGATGGCAATGTTATTGGGGTAAAAACTATTTTATAGTAGTAGACCAAACTCTATATCAGCTGGAGTCATCATGATGGCATACAAAATGGTGAAAGAAAATAAGAAATATAACCTTTACAAAGTACTAGTACAACAGTTCCTAGAAAATGTAAAGGCCATAAAGAAAGATAAATCTAAAGCATTTAAGTTTGGGTCATTATTAGTTCATATGTACATTCATATCATTCACAAGTTTCCTAGCATGCACCCTAGGGCATGGAAGGATAATGTACCCACTAGGATTTAGCTTTCAGAGAGTTACATAAGGCAAGATAAGAATTGAGTTGATGGTGAACTATTTTCTATGACCAAAATATTACAAAGGAAAATGAAGGAAAGGTATAGAATACCTGAGAAAATTGTTGAGAAATATGAGGACACTATCTATTTTATGGTTGAAACTGATTGTGTTTGTTTTGAGGCTGTGGAACCAAGAATGAAATGGTGTTACCCTATTGGGTATGAAGTCAATGCTGAAATCTTGACTATGTAGGTTAAGCATGTACTAGCAGTAGAAATAGACCGTACTCAAGAAAGATGGGGAAATTATAGGGAGAAGTTAGGGAAGATTAGAGAAGAACATGAGAAGGTAAAAATGAAGAGAAAGATCAGTAAAATTATGTAAGATATCACTGCGAAGGTAGGAATCACTAAGGAGTAGTTGATAAACATAAGAAATAAGATGGAAGCATCTTCAAGCATGGACATTGATGATCCTATTCCTTCAGAGGCAGAAATGATAGTAAGTCCTACTATCGATATTGTTGACTTGTCAGTTTCACAAGAAGAAACAATACAATAAATTATACCTACAAGAATTCCTAGAAGATCCACAAGATCAACCAAACAAGGCAGTCCAAAAGAAAAAGTGGTAGTAGTGGAAAAGAAGAAAAAGGAAGAAAAGGTAACTAAGAAAGAAGAAGAAATAGGAGAACCAAAGGATCCACAAACCTTGTGGAAACTTGACCTCAAATCATTATAGAAAAGAGTGATTAAAGATGGAAACTTGAAGATAGTGGACATGTATTATGAGAGGCATGATTCTGAGAATCAGTCACTCATAAAAGATAGTATCATTGAATATCTGTTAATCTTTAAGAAAAATTTGTTAGAGATTGAAGGAAGCATTCCGAAGGAGCTATTTAGTAAGTTAGAGATCAGAAAGAAATTGGCATAGTGAGAAGATGAAAATATATGGAAAAAGGCTATAGAAGACATGCTACCTGTTGTCTTTATACAAGAAAGGGATCGGATAATAAATGAATTAAAACCCTTACTGAGGACAAAAGCTAGACTAGTGAAAATCATGGCTAGAAAGTATGATGATGTGATTGAGGATAATCAAAAGGAATTAGATCATATCCTAATGTGTGATATGCCAAAGAAGACATCACCTCCTAAGGTCGCCAAGCCTACATCTCTGGGACTAGGAGAAAGTTCTAAGGTAGTAGAAGGAAGTACAAAAGCTAGCATGCAACCAGACTTCTTTGTCTCTGGTGTGCCTATGACCCTTGACACTTCACATTGTGTAAATGACCCATTTTTGGATAATTTGGACAATGTGATGGAAGTTGAAGTCCAAGGATAGGTAGAGGGAGAGAAAATAGAGGAGAAACAAGAAGAGAAATCACAAGAAAAGAATGAAGAAGAGATTGAAATAGAGAGGGTAGCCGAGGTCAAAATAGATCAAAAACCAAAGCCTGACACCTCTTCTACTTTAAAAACCAAAGCATGGCCAAACCAGTGAGTGTTGATGTAGACAACATGGATGAGGATGAGCTTATGAGGCTATTCTTCATGGCCTTTGGTAAGGCTAAATAAAGGTCAGTGCAGAAAGGGGATAAAAGAGTAAAGATAATGGCTAGGGCTATAGAGATAGTAAATCAACCGCTTCACACACCTATTATCCTTAAAGAAAATGATGAATCTGAGAGTCTAGGTATGGTACTAGATAGTTTTGATAGCCACTTTGGCTCACTATTAAAGACTGTAGAAGAAAAGGCATAAAAGAGATTTTTAGAGAAGAAATTGAGAGCAGTATGTCAGTCCATCTCATGGGACTTAGACATTCTCAAGGCCACTAATCTTAATGCTAAGAGTTGTGTATGTCAAGGTAGAAAGCTTTATAGTTACTACATAAATCCTTGCAGTCATATTGATGCAGGAGCATATTGGGTCTTTGAGAAATCTTGCATCAACCAAAAACATTTCCTATTTTTTGTACATGTATGTTGTTTGCATTATAGACATTTCGGTTGTTGGTTTCATGTTATGCGAAGTTAACACAATTTTGAGGACCTATCTGATGTGTTGGAAAGCTAGTTATACTAATGTATATGACTTAATATGGTGTTGTCATTATGGCAACAAAGTCATATAGCAGTTTGGAGTCAGTGCACTTGATGAGAAGATAAAAAATTGGTTAAGTGTTGAAGATTGGATAGTGTACAGAGTTCTTGCAGCTTAGAGCATTAGCGCACATGTGTACGAAAGAATTATGGTGTGCATCCTAGAAGTTAAGCTGGTTGGACTATATTCATGCTTAGTCTATGAGTGCATGATCAGATATGCAAGTATGAGAAAGGTACAGGTAGTTGAAGTTGCACAGCCAGTGTGTGCCAGTGAAGAACATAGTAAGCAACCGACTGTTATCATTTTGAGTTGTGGCTATATTCTAATGATGTAAAGGCTATGCACATATTGTAATTAGGTTTTTGACATGTATATATGTTTGATTGTAAACATGCTTAAGCCAATTCATTTGGAAGTGTTGTATGTAATAGGTTTAAGGGCTGACCTAGTTGTTTATTTTGTATGTGCATATAAATATGAGATGCGCTCATTGTAATTATATGGAAGTTGATATAGAGTTTTTTTAAGTAGAGAAGAAGTGTTTAAAGAGTCTATATGATGTATTAGAGATTTGCAAGAGATCAAAGCATCAATGCATCAAAGGAACTGAACAAACAAGCAGTGTCATAGTGACAGTTCATCCAACAGATATAGTGTGTATCTGAGATCAAAAGGTTGTAGCCTTCACCACTTGAGTAGTGAGCTCTAGGACAGTGAGTCCACTCCCCTAATAGGGACTATTGTAAAAGAATCCTAATAGGGTCTGACCCTTAATAAGGTCTACTATACTTAATACATTGTAAAGCAACTCCTAACAGGGTTAAGGATCTTCTAACACAGATCACTAAACATGAGTACAAAATATTAGTGGGTGTCAATTCCCACTGGGGTTTTTACCTATTTAGGTTTCCCTATAACCATATTGGTGTTATGTGTTGATTTTATATTTCATGCTTATGTGGATGTTCATTTCATTACTTAAGCATTTAAGTTCAGTTTAAAGATTAAAGTAAAAGATAAATATATAGTGAACACTGATTCACCCCCCCTCTTAGTGTTCCCATTCCTAATAATTGGTATTAGAGCTCTGGTCCTCAGCAAAGAAGTTAAAACACTTGAGGAGATCATGGACAAAGCAGAAATGAAACATCTAAAAAGAAATCTGGAAGATGCTCTTGAAGACTTGGACAAATCTGAAAGAGAAACTGAAGAACTAAGGGAAAAACTCAGTGATGCTCAATTAGTCATCAAAAGGCTAAGGAAAGATTTGAAAGAATGCTCTACCAGTGATCTAGGGATAATGGTCAAGAAGCTGAATGAAGAAAATAAATCCTTAAAAGAACAACTTGAAGAATTTAATGATAAGCTGACTAACAATCAGGAAGTCTATGATGAACAGGTCAAAGAGAACCTTCAATTGAATGAAGAATTGAGGCAAGCAAACATGGAAATCTTAGAACTAAGAAACAACAAGGAAAGATTGGAATCTAAATTGAAAGAGGCTAAGAATCACATTGATAAATTACACACCAGTTCTAATTTAATAGAATCTCAGTTATATGCAAGAAGAGCTAAAGGAGATACTAGCTGCATTGGATACAATGAAGCATAGAATCAGATTGATAACATGCAAGAAAGAATGAAAGCACCAGAAGGAACCTCAGATGCTAAAGAGACTAGAAGTCAGACCAAGGATCATATTGAACCACCTAAGAATGAGCGCAAGCCTATAGACCACACCTATTATGCATGTAAAAAGCATGGACACATAGCAAGGAACTGTACAGAGGTAAGACCTTTCAATGGTTACTATTATTCATGCAATAAATTTGGTCATAGAGCTATGAATTGCAAGACAAGCCAAAAGAACATGACTCATAATCAAAGAAATTAGAATCAATCAAATGTAAGAATCTCTCAGAATGTTACATGTCAGATATGTAACTATAATGGTCACTCAGGTAAATAATGTAAGATGGTGACCCATGTCAATGCACCGAGGAACATAAGGCCTCCAGTCATTTGTCACTCTTGTAACAAGGCTGGACATATCTCAAAGTTCTGTAGTTCAAGGATGCAAGGTTAGGAAAGCCCTAAAAAGACTGAAGAACCAGTTTTGGATCCCAAAGGAGAAGTCAATTTTGTGAAAGCTTCAAAGGATGTGAGCTTGATTTGGTAAAAAAAAAAGAAGGACAAAGTTGATGAGTATGTATTGGATGCATCCACAGTGGACGCACCCTCTACATCTGAATGAATGGCCCTTAGGGTCATAGGGGGAGCTAATTTAGCTCTAGACCCCTACGTGGTCGGTATAATCACTCTCAGAGTATGCACCTTTGGACTTAAGCTTTTGGAAACTAGAGAAGCCTTCATGCAAGAGTGCACTAGCTGATTATTTGTAGAATGAAAGATAAAAATTTCCAAGTGACAGCCTAGTTTACGTGGCAAGCATTAATGGAAGAATTTTTACTTTAAGTACATAGAAAGCTTTTTGATTACTCATTGCATTCAAATTCAGAGCGATTGGAGAGCAGAAAGAGATTTAGAAGTTATTGTGAAGACTTGCAGATTGATCTATCAGTGATTAGTAGTACATTTGATCGGTTGCAAAAACCCTAGTTCGCCGTGTCGATTTAGAAGTCTTTAGATTATCTCAGAGAACATTTGGAAAGAGATAAATCAAGTAAGTGATGGCCACTCCCATAGTATTTGATGTTGCAGAAAAGAAAAGAAAAGATATGTGTTTAAGAAGCATCCATTTAAGTCTTCCCTAGATGATTTAGAGGGAGCATTCTCTCGCATGCCTATGGGCGTTATGCATGTCGAAGACATTAGGGAATACATTTACTATAAGAAGGAACTAGTAGGATTGGATAGATTAACGGCACACATGGAGACCATGTTAAAGCCAGACAAAACCTTCTTGGATGAATATGTGAAGTGGAATGATCACTCTATAGTGGAGTATGCTACGACATATGAGTTTTATGAGATATAATGGATTAAAATACTTCTGAGTAGAATTCATGATGACCTATTTTGGATAGGTAATATGCCAGTAAGAATCACTAGTGACCTAATATATGAGATGACATGCCTACCTAAGATAGGCAACGTCCTTCTCATGGGAAATGATGTTAGGAAAATTGTTGAGAAAACATGTAAGTCAATGAGTGATAGGCATGGGATGAAAATTGAGCCTATTGAGCAATCTGACATCAAATTGATGTCCATGATACTTGGATATAGGTTTCAACACACCAATAGGGTGAATAGTGTGTCTACGGTCACAATTATAGCAGCCATTAGACTTGTGAAGGAAGATGGAGAGTTCAATTTGTGTGAGATCTTGCACACACCGTTGATTGATAACATCAAGGCAATCAAGCATGATAAGACCAAGATATTCAGGTTTGGGTCTCTGATAATTTACATGTACCTTCATATAGTTGGGAAAGTATCAGATTCATATTTGGACAAGTCCATTCCAACCATGCCACAGATATCTTACAAGGCATCCACTGAGAGTACATTGAGAGATTACATAACATTGGAATTGAAGACCTTCAGGGCCAAGATGCAAATGAGGTACAAAATTCTAGAAAACATTGTTGAGAAATACAAGGATACTATTTGTTTCATGGTTGAAACAGATACAACATGCATGGAGGGAGTTGTACCTAGAACAAAGTGGATTCAGCCACTTGGATATAAAGCATATGATCAAGTTCAAAAGGACAGTCTTGGAACTAAAAAAAATGATTCTAGACAAAGTTTGGAATATCCTAGAGTCATTGAAGAACAAGCCATTGAAGAAGATCTTAGGATAAGAGAAAAGATCCTAGATGAAAGTCTACTAGTATGTTCCTTAGAATAAAAATCACTACTGTTAGATCTAGTGAAGCCTCACCTTAGGACCAAGACAAGAACATTGAATATAATGGATAAAAACTATGAATTAGTTGCCAAAGAAATAGAGACAGCCTTTGAACAGGTCTTTATGAACAGACACATGTATCCACCTTCTATGCCCAAAGAACAAGTATCCATAAAGGAAGTCAAAGTGGTAGAGCCCACTAATGCATCAATAACAGGTCCTCAAGATTCAACATCGACAGTGGAAGCAATTTCAGAGGTAGATAAGTCTGCGCCCACTACAGAGTCACAAAAAGACCACAATTATCATTGATAATGTGGAGATAGCCATGGCAGCCACTGACACTAAGCTGGATAAGTTTGAAGAAGATTTTGTGAGAACACAAGAAGCTGAAATCTTATGTAGCAACACACCTCCCACTCATCAAGAAGAAGTATTGATTGATGATGAGAAAGAAGAAGAAAAAATGGAAGAAAAGAAAGAACAAGAAAAAGAAATAGAAAAAGAAGAAGAAAAGAAAGAAACAGAAAAAGAAGAAGAGAGTAATGAACCATCAGTTGAACTAGTCAAGGAAAAAAAATAAGTGATGGATAGCACTCCCATCACTCCCTCAACAACATTGTTGTCAAGTTTGACACCTAACACACCCAGTTTGGACTAATGGAGAGAAGAAGATTTGATAAAATTTAGTGTCCTAGCCATGGAAAAGACCAAAGAAAAACAAGTGATGAGGAATCCCCTCCTAGTAGAATCAGTAAACATTCTGAAGAATTTGTTGCCAGAGGACAAGAAAGTGTCAAACATACAATCTGTTGATGATGTGAGTACAATCATCTCACATTTCAAAAGTAATTTCTCAAGCCTTGAAGAATCTGCATCCCTAGTTGCGGAAGAAAAGTACCTGAAGAAGAGGTTGAGTGAATCAATGAGAAACTTTGCACTTGACCTAAGCTCACTCAAGACTGGTCAAGCATCCTTAAAAGAGTTTTCAAATCAAGGAAGAAGAGTCATTGAAGAATGCATGGATCAAGATAAGCTTACTGATGCCCATTTCAAGAAAATAAAAGAGGCACAAGCTATGATTGAGCAAGTCAAGAGTTTAGTGAAAGACACATCCACAGATGTAAACATGTGTAATAATGTATACCAAGGGAAAATAGATAAGATTGAGAAGGCAGAAAAAAGAAATGTCAAAGAACAGGGCAAGGAAAACATAGCTCAGGAATGCTCTTGCACCCTTATTAGATATAGTCATTCAGAACATCAAGGACATAGACGCCACAATAGTAACATATGATCATGGTCCTAGCACTGACTTGGTGAAGATGGAGAAGCTACAGTATGCACTATGCGCCCATCTCTAGATAGTAAACACTTTGATCACATTTTGGAAGAAGGAGATCCAAAACCTAAAGATAGCATATTTGAATGTTTTCTCTCAGTGAGTATGTGTAGATATAGTTTTTGAAAAACCTTTGTCATTAATGTAAAAGGGGGAGTTATGTATAGAATATGGATCATAATATGTATAGGGTGATATACATGTATGTATAGAAGAAAAAAAGTTTTTTGTATTAAGGACAATTAGCAACTTGGCCATATTCCTTTGTTGCCATCAATGAAAAAGGGGGAGATTGTTGGAAAGTTGGCTATACTGATCTATATGACTTAATATTATGTTTTCATTATGGTAACAAAGTCATATAGTAGTTTGGAGTTAGCGCACTTGATGAGAAGATCAGAAATCGGTTAAGTGTTGAAGACTGGACAGTGTACAAAGTTCTTGCAACTCAGAGCATTAGTGCACATGCGTATGGAAGAATTATGGTGTGTGCCCTATAATTTAAGTTGGTTGGACTATATTCATGCTTAGTCTATGAGTGCATGATCAGATATGCAAGTATGAGAAAGATACAAGCAGTTGAAGTTGCACAGCAGTGTGTGCCAGTGAAGAACATAGTAAGTAGCCAACTATTATCATTTTGAGTTGCGGCTATATTATAATGATGTAAAGGCTATGCACCTATTGTAATTAGGTTTTTGACATGTATATATGTTTTATTGTAAACACACTTAAGCCAATTCTTTTGGAAGCATTGTATGTAATAGGTTTAAGGGCTGACCTAGTTGTTTATTTTGTATGCGCATATAAATATGAGATGCGCCCATTGTAATTAGATGGAAGTTGATATAGAGTTGTGATAAGAAGATCAGAAGTGTGTGGAGAGTCTATAATATGTATTAGAGATTTGCAAGAGATCAAAGCATCATCGCATCAAAGGAACTGATCAGACAAGCAGTGTCATAGTGATAGTTCATCCAACAGATATAGTGTGTATCTAAGATCACAAGGTTTTAGCCTTCACCACTTGAGAAGTGAGCTCTAGGATAGTGCATCCACTCCCCTAACAGGGACTATTGTAAAAGACTCTTAACAGGGTCTAACCCTTAACAAGGTCTATTGTACTTAATACATTGTAAAGCAACTCCTAATAGGGTTAAGGATCTTCTAACAAGGATCACTAAACACTAGTACATAATATTAGTGGGTGTCAATTCCCATTGGGGTTTTTACCTATTTGGGTTTCCCTGTAACCATATTGGTGTTATGTGTTGATTTTATGTTTCATGCTTATGTGGATGTTCATTTCAGTACTTAAGCATTTAAGTTCAATTTAAAGATTAAAGTAAAAGATAAATATATAGTGAGCATTGATTCACCCCCCCTCTCAGTGTTCCCATTCCTAACACTATGACCACATAATTATTGGATGGATTGTGTTGAAGTTAGAGCTATTTTACCTTGCTACTAGAGCTATATTTTCTATTTTCCATGTGCTGATTGCACATCATGTAGCTATTGATCCTTAATGAATTAGCCTTGTCAATATTAGGGTCTTAAAGAGGAACTAAAATACTATCTTCACCTAAGACCGCAAATCCTAATTCATCAAGAGTTGAGAGTTATCACCATTCTCCTTGGGTATCAATTTTCAGCCATTTTCACATGAAACATGGAGTTTTTCATCTTGCATGGTTCCGTATGATGAAGTGGGATCTTTCTAAGTTAGGAATATGTTCTTGGGTCATGTGTGGACCTAAATGTAACTTAGCATCAATTTTTGTTCATTCTTTCTTTAGTTTTGGTTTACTCTTCCAGGTTGGACCTATAAAGTAATTAAATGCTTGACTGGATGACTTGTGGCTTAGCTGGCTATATAAGGAGCTTAGGTTGATGTATAAGAGGGAAGAGGGACATCATTATCAAGATATATCATTGGAGACAAAGATAGGATGTAAGATGAGATTATAGTTTCATAGTTTCTTTGTATATGGACACAACCTGGAGGGCCTCACAACTGGGCATGTTGATTGATTTATTTTAATCACACCAGTTTGGTTGCCAGTTGCCTTGCCTCATATACATTGTGTTTTCATTTTTTTATGTGAATTATATATTGCTTTCATGTGTAACTCTGAGGAGGGCTTGTTTGTTGGTTCAAGTTGAGTCAAATCTTCTTGAATCTACCTTGCCCCTGCATTAGGTGGTATCAGAGAAAAGTTCATTCTTGTGGATTGGATCGTGGAGAACCTTATTGGATTGTTTGTAGGGTGGAAGACCTAAGATCTAACCTATAACTTGCAGAAGGTTATGATCTTTTTGGAACGTAATTGTCAAGATGGTTTATGGTAGAGGAAATGATAATGCTATCATGGATATGTTAAGACAAATTGCAACTAGGCTTGAAGCTATAGAGACAACCCAAAGAAGAGGCACACATCTTGAGGATGTTAGTGATGAAGAAGAGGTAGAACCTAATCCTGAACCTGAAGTTGAGCATGATGACGAAAGACTTTTGAGAGTTTTGTCTAAGGATAACTCTAGACCTATGATTGAAGTTTCTTGCTATGATGGAAGACTTGAGATTGATGCATTTTTGGATTGGGTCTCTGAGATGGATAACTACTTTGAGTATGAAGGTACTTCTGATAATAAGAAGGTTAAGATAATAGTAACAAATTTGAAAGGTCATGCATCTCTTTGGTGGGATCATTTGCAAACTGAGAGACAGAAGAGAGAAAAAGAAAAGATCAAGACATGGATGAAGATGCTTAGAAAGATGAAGAATAAGTTTCTTCCAGTTGACTACCAAGTTAGTTTGATGAGAAAAATGCAAAATTTGAGACAAAGGGACATGAGTGTGAAAGAATATACTGAGTAATTTTACAAATTGGATATTAGATCTAGACATGTGGATGATGAGGTTGAGAAAGTGGCTAGATACCTAAGTGGCCTAAGGACATCGATTCAAGATGAGATCAGTTATGTTAAAATAGAGTGTGGAAGAAGCATACCAATTTTCTTTGAAGGAAGAAGAGCAATTAACAAAAAGACATGATCAAAGACAAAGAGGAAGAGGTGGTAGATTTCAGAGAAGTAGAGGCAGAACTTATGGAGAAAGTAGAAGATCTGACAATGCAGTACAAGATAAAGGATGGAAAGATGAACCTACTGGTAGAAGAGGTAATTACTCTAGAGGTAGCTATACTAGTTACTCTAGGAATAACAATAGTGGGAAAAGAGAAGAGAAATCTTGGTTTAAAGGTACTTGTTACAAATGTGGTGAAGAAGGACATAGAGATTTTGAATGTACTAACTTTGGAAAGAAGACTAGAGGTAATGGAAGAAATAATTTGGCTTATGGAGAAGTTGAGGAATTATCTAATGAACCTAAACATAGTGAGAACTTGATGCTAAGAAGGATCTTGTGGAATGAAGAAGCTGATGAGGAACCTATTTTGAGGAAAAGTTTGTTCAGAACTAGATGTTAGATGGTTGATAAATGTTGCAAGGTAATCATTGATAGTGGAAGTTTTGATAATTTGGTATCCAAAGAATTGGTTAACAAGTTGCAGTTGCAGAGATTGAGACACCCTAAGCCTTACCATATTGCTTGGATCTAGAAGGAGCATAATTACTACTTGTAAGTGAACAATGCCTTGTTAAATTCAAAATTGGGAATTATCATGATGAAGTCTTGTGTGATATTATGCCTATGGATTGTTGTCATATTCTTTTGGTTAGACATTGACAATATAATAGGAAAGTTTTGCATGATGGTAGATTGAATCAATATACTATTTGGATGGATGGAAAGAAACAAGTATTGTTTCCTTTAGTAGAAAAGTTTGATGAAGGTCACTGTACTACGATAAGAGTATGCTTGGTTGATGGTAAAACATTTGCAAGAGAAATGAAAGAACATAATATTTTCTTTTCTTTAATTCCAAGGAAAACTAAGAAACAAGATGAGTTAGAACATGCAGCTGAGGTTAAACCTTTGTTGACTGAATTTCATGACATCATTTTTGATAATGTACCTGATGGTTTGCCTCCTATGAGAAGTATAAGTCATTGTATGGATTTGATACCTAGAGCTAGTTTTCCTAATAAAACACCACATAGGTTGACACCTGATGAAAAGATTGAGTTGAATAGACAAGTGCAAGAATTTCTAGAGAGGGGTTTGACTAGGGAAAGTTTGAGCCCTTGTGCAGTACCTGTTGTGTTAGCACCGAAAAATAATGGAGAATGGAGAATGTGCACTAATTCTAGAGCTATAAACAAGATAACAATAAAGTACAATTTTCCTTTGCCTAGGATGGATGACATAATGGATAGTTTGAGTGGAGAAAAGTATTTCATGAAGATTGATTTGAAGAGTGGTTATCATCAAATTAGCATTAGAGAAGGGGATGAATGGAAAACAACTTTTAAGACTAATGAAGGTTTGTATGAATGGTTGGTTATGCCTTTTGGTTTGACTAATACACCTAGTACTTTCATGAGGCTGATGAATGAAGTTTTGAAAAGATTCATGGGTAAGTTTGTGATCATATATCTTGATGAAATTTTGATATTCAATAAGAGTAAGGAAGAACATCTTGAACATATTAGAAAAGTATTGCAGAGATTGAAGGAAGAAAAGTTACTAATTAATTTGAAGAAATGTTCATTTATGAAAGAAGAGATTGTGTACCTTGGTTTTGTAATTTCAGCTAATGGATTGAAGATGGGTCATAAGAAAGTGAGAGTTATACTTGATTGGGCTACACCAAAGAATGTTGGAGAGGTAAGATCATTTCATGGATTGACAAGTTTTAATAGGAAGTTCATCAGAAATTTAGTTCTATTTGTAATGCTATGATTAAAACTATGAGAGGAGATAAAAGGGATTTCAAATGGACACATGGAGCACAAAAGAGTTTTGAAACATTGAAACAAAGAATTGCAGAGTTTCCTACACTTGCTTTGCCTAATTTCAGTAAGGTTTTTCAAGTTGAATGTGATGCTAGTGAAAGTACAAGAGGAGTTGTTTTGAGTCAAGAAGGAAGACCTGTAGCTTTCTCTAGTGAAGAGTTGAATGATGCTAAGAGAAAATATTCAGTTTATGACCAAGAATTCTATGCTATTGTTCAAGCTTTGAAGAAATGGAGACATTATTTGATGCCTAAAGATTTTGTGTTGTATAATGACCATAAAGATTTGTAGTATTTGGGAAGTCAGAATAAATTGAATCAGAGACATATGAAGTGGGTTGAGTTCTTGTAGAATTTTTTCTTTTCATTGAAGCATAAAAGTGGACAGTCAAATAAAGTTGCTGATGCCTTGAGTCGAAGAATAATTTTACTTACATAAATGAGAGTTGAGGTACTTGGTTTTGATGATTTGAAGTATTTTTATCAAATTGACCTTGATTTTGTAGAGCCTTGGAAAGCTTGTAAGGAACAAAAAGTGAGTGATAAGTGGACTAATTATTTCATTCAAGAAGAGATGTTGTTTAAAGGAGTTCAGTTGTGGATACCTAGAGGATCTATGATAGAGAACATAATAAAGGACAAACATAGTGGTGGACTTGTTGGACATTTTGGGATTGATAAGACTATGAAACTGATTTCAGAAAGATACTTTTGGCCACAGATTTAAAGGGATGGATAGAGAATGGTTAGAGGTTGAAAAATTTGCCAAACAACAAAAGGAACTAGTCAGAATTTGGGATTGTATACACCTTTGCATGTACCTGATAGACCTTGGGAAGATGTGAGTATGGACTTTGTTCTTGGATAGCCTAAAAGTCAGAGAGGTAATGATTCTATTTTGGTAGTGGTTGACAGATTTTCAAAGATGGTGCATTTCATACCTTGTAAGAATACATTTGACACATTACATGTAGCTGAATTATTCTTCAAGGAAGTGGTAAGATTGCATGGTTTTCTGAAAACTATTGTTTTAGATAGAGATACCAAGTTTATTGGTTACTTTTGGAAAATAATTTGGAAGAAGATGAATACAGAATTGAAGTTTAGTTCTACATTTCACCCTCAGATAGATGGACAGACTAAAGTTGTGAATTGAATTTTGTGAAACTTGTTGAGATGTTTAGTTGGAGATAAGCCTGCTAACCGAGATTTAGTTTTGGCACAAGTAGAGTTTGCCTATAATAATTTTGTGAATAGAAGCACTAAAAGGACACCATTTAAGATTATTACTAGATTTCATCCTAAGGGAACCACATAGTTGAGATATTTTCCTACTAAGACAAGAAGAAGTGCTAAAGCTAAGGATTTTGTAGTCTCTATGAGAACTTTACATGATGAAGTCAAAAAGAATTTGGAGGACAGTAATCTGAAATATAAATAGAGAACATTTAAGAGAATGAGACAAAAATATTTTGAAGTTGGAGATGAGGTTATGATTTAGTTTAAGAAGAATATATTTCCATTTGGTACCTACAACAAGCTAAAAATGAAGAAGTTTGGGTGTTGTAAGATTCTAAAGAAATTTGATAGTGGAAATGCTTATGAAGTGGAATTACCAGAGGACATGGATATATCACCTATATTCAACATTGATGATATATTTGAGTACTTTGAATCAAATGATGAGATGGATGATGATCTAGATTATCCTAAGAAGAATAAATACATCATTGATAATATCTTGAATAGTAGAGTGAGCAAGAGTACCAGAGGAAAAGACTACATGGAATACCTAGTTTAGTGGAAAGACAAGCCAGTTGAAGACAGTTCATAGATTACACAAGCTAAGTTGGATCATTATGATTCAGGTCATAATATGAGTAGTGCCTCATGTGGAAATGAGTTCTTTATTTACCCCAAGTGTCTGATGTAGGAGCATCTTGGGTCTTTGAGCAATCTTGCATCAACCAAACATATTTCCTATTTTCTGTACATGTATGTTGTTTGCATTATAGCCATTGCGGTTTTTGGTTTCATGTTATGCAAAGTTAAAATTATGTTGAGGACCTATTATAGGACCTTCTCCTATAACCGCATAATGATTGGATGGATTGTGTCAAATTTAGAGCTGTTTTACCTTGCTGCTGGAGCTGTATTTTCTATTTTTTGCGTGCTGATTGCGCACCATGTAGCCATTGATCCTTAATGAATCAGACTTTGTGATCTTAGGGTCTTAAAGAGGACCTAAAATAATATCTTCACCTAAGAACCAAATTCTAATTCACCAAGAGTTGGGGGTTATCACCGTTCTCCTCAGGTATCGATTTTTAGCCAGTTTCGCATGAAACATGGAATTTTTTTTGTCTTGTGCAGTTCCGTATGATGAAATGGGGTCTTGATAAGTAAGGAATATGTTCTTGGGTCATGTGTGGACCTAAATGTAGCTTATCATCATGTTTTGTTCATTCTTTTTTTAGTTTTGGTTTACTCTTCTAGGTTGGACCTATAATGTAATTAAATGCCTGATTGAATGACTTGTGGCTTAGCTAGCTATATAAGGAGCTTAGGTTGATGTAGAAGAGAGTAGAGGGAAATCATTATCAAGATATATCATTGGATACAAAGATAGCATGCAAGATGAGATTCTGGTTTCATAATTTCTTTGTATATGGCCGCAACCCGGAAGGCCTCACAGCTGGGCATGTTGACTGATTTATTTTAATCACACTAGTTTGGTTTCTAGTTGCCTTGCCTCATATATATTGTGTTTTCATTTTTAATGTGAATTATATATTGCTTCCATGTGTAACTCTGAGTAGGGATTGTTTGTTGGTTCAAGTTGAGTCAAATATGCTTGAATCTATCTTGCCCCTATGTTACATGTAAATAATATTGAGGAAATTTTAGCCAAGAATGGGGTACTCTTGACAACTTGATGAACAGTTGTGAAACATATTCACTAACTGTGATAGAAATGGACAAACAAGAATCCAAGTTGTTGGATAAAATTAGTGTATTGGAAATAGAGAAAGGAAGAGTGGTAGATAGATTTGGCTTGTTGAGGAGCCTGATAACACCTAAGCTTTCAATGTTGGAAACACATCTATCAGAGATGGAAAAGGTGGAACAATCAATGCCACTATCTGCACCTACTGAACTCAAGGTAGAAGAGACAACATCATATGCACTGAATGGATTGATCCATGTTAATGAGATATTGATCAAATCATGGGCTGAGGAAGTAAAGACCTTGGAAAACTCTTTCCAAGATATCTTAAAATTGGTGAGTAAGAACTAAGTCCTTGTGCACTTAGTAGTTTTTGAAATTTTGAATACACCTTCGCCATTGATGCCAAAGGGAGAGGAAGAGGAAGAGAAAAATGTAAAGAGTAAAAGGAAGAGAAGAAAAATAATAAGTAGACATAAAAAGATATAAATAAAAAGTAGAAAAGAGGAAAAGAGAAAAAGAGATATGTATAGTTAGTGCTTTAACACTTAGTCATTTTTCTAAGTGTTGCCATCAATGCCAAAGGGAGATATTGTTGGCAAGTGGTTTTTTGGGGCACTAGGGATCACTTGAGGGTTTTCATTCATGGAAACACTTATGCTATAGTGATTGCATATAGATAGTTTTTCTACTGGAGTCAGTCATAAAAATGACTAAGTCCAGAATCGGGTAATAGGGTACAGTGTTACAATTTTGGTTAGCGATGGAAATCTATGAAGTATTATGGCTTGTGAAGTTAGTAGAAGATATTTTGGGATATGCATATGCTTCAGTTAAGAGCACATGAGTTTTGGTGATCAAATTAGTGAGATTCAATGATATGAAGGTATGCGAAGATAGAGAATCAATATATTAGGGCATATGAGCAGTTGTGAAGATTAAGGAAAAGTTAGTGGATATGGTAACATGCTAAGTAAGATGAATGAAGTATATTGCTAACACTTGGGTAATATAAGATCTTCGACTCCATACTTATCATTTACATAATTAATTATTATGTTTTGTATGGTATTTGTGAAGCCGACTGGATGACATATTTTGTATAAGTATAGAATGATTTTGTGGAAGAGAAGATATGTATGGTATATGATGAAGGAATATTGTGAATCTAAGAGCAGAGAGAAGATGAAAGATTAGTAATAGACAAAGCTATAATTAGAACTATCTAAGCAAGAAAAGTGCTTGTATTGTTCACATTTTGGAGAACTCTTTGTGACAGTTTTTGATTGTAAGAGAAGTTTTCTCACCACCTTTAACTAGGCATTTTTTATACCCCTAACAGGGTTTTGTATTCCTCTAACAAAGAAATGTACTATGTAATAATTGTGTGTGTGAAAATTATACCTGATCTGTAAACACAACACTCAGTAAAACATTAGAGGTTAGCTATAATCAAAATCGTGCAAAATTGAAGGCTATCTAACCAAGCGATTTACTGCCTTCTAATAGGTGCGAGATTAATGTTCTCAGATTGTAATCGAGATCAGTGACCTAGACGACACCTAAATGAAGGATTTGAATGCAATTCTAGATATGGAATAAATGCAATTAATCTATATTTTTGATATTTTCTATGCAATAAGAATGATAAAAACTGATATGATATGAATGCTATTGAAAACTGATATGCTATGAATCTAACAATGATATGTAATATGAATGCAAAAATAAGATTGATCTCACAAAGATGTCGATTCGCAAGAGCTTTGATTCTTCAATTCCAATTCTCTAGCGTGATTGTGCAAAATATGAGATGATTTGTGAAGAGCTGAGCCTTTAATTTATAGAAATCCAGGGCTTTGGAGGTGCATGGGAAAAAGCCATAAATCACTCAAATAACTCAACTTGATTTTCGAGTTATTTTTAAATAAAAGATAATTAACTCACAAAAATATGCAAAAGCTAAGTTTTAACTCAAAATAGAGTTTAGCTTTAATTGATAATTGATAGTTGTCTGCTTTTATGATTGTGCATGTTTTATTTATGAATTAATTTAATAATAAAGTGATTTATTTCCAACTTAACTGCTTTTAAAAAATAAAACAATTGATTTATGGGTTAATCAATTATTTAATCAAAATTTTATTAAAAACTATATTATTAAATAATGACAACTTGCTTTAATTAATTAAATAAGAATTTAATCAATTATTCATATGATATTAGATTTATTGTCAAAATTAAATAATACAATCAATAATAGATATAATTAAATTTAATTACATAATTAAGTGGCAAATATTAAATCTAATTAATTAAATATGAAAATATTCAATTAATCAAACTTTAGGATAAATGTGATTTATTGCCAAATAATTATAAAATTAAAGATAATTAAGATAATTAGGAATATTACTAGGAATATTCTCCGATGCAAAATTTAAGATAATCAATTAGATTTGATGATGTTTAGATGTGCCTTAGATTAGGACTTTGATGTCGATTTCATATGATTTGATGATATAGGAGGTTAATGAACTTATAGCCCATTTTTGGGGTATTACATTTTGCCCCTCTTTGAATTACTGTGTGAAGCGCAGTGGTTCAAAGATAGTCTGTGTTTGATAAAGATATGAAACTGATTCAAAAGATAAACCGATCTCAAGATAGAAACCGATTGAAAGATATTGAGATAGGAGTTGATTGATATTGAATTAAGATGGAGATAATAGGTCTTGAATGACCAAAGATAATGTTCACTGTAGCAGCAAATGAACCTATTATTGCGAAAAAGTGTCAAAATGCCTGATTCTGAACCTTAGGATTGATAAGAAGTGAGTGACCCGTTCTAGACTCAATTGTCTTAGCAGAACTAGCAGGTATCACATCCGAATCCTTTAGTTGCCGAAGAACCAAGGAAATAACACTATGATCTGATGGTTGCAAAAACTGATACAGATTACAAGATTAAGAGAATACCAGATTGATATGGATTGATGAATCTGATATGCCCCAAGTGATGATAGATTTGCCCCGAGCGATGAGGACTTTTGATGAATCAGTAACTAGACGTGATTGTTTGTCTTGATCACTGATGAAAGATATTGATAGACTTGATCGATAGAATTTGATTTACAGACTTTGAATGATGTGCAATACCATGCCCCCTTCGGGATTAAAATTGAAATCTGACAAGAAAAGTCAACGTTGATAGTTTAGAAGCATGTTAATTGATCTGAGAAGTGGTTATTTACATCCGAGAACGCATTCTGCATCGTTGGAAGGTCCCAAAAGACCAAGTTTGACTAGGTTTGACCATGAGTTGACCATGGTTGACCAAGTTGAAATTTTGATAGTTTGATGTAAGATAATCAGTTAAGTTGAATACTAGATTTCTGTGATGATTGAAGGTCGAATATGCAAGTAGTTAATAATATGAATGATCTCAGATTTGAATTTTGATCCCGAAAAAGGATTCTACTTGCTATTTCATTGGAGGAACTTTCGTGTGAGATTCAGCTCTTGTTAGACTTGAAGATGCGATTTGAAGAATCATTTAAGCATTGAAGTTCGTTTAATCATTGTGAGATCATGTAAACATGCAAAATGCAATGAGACATGCAAAATGAAATGCAACCTAAGACCTAGGACCTAGTCAATGATCATGTGTCGATTTGTTATCATCATTGAACTTTTAGGTAACCGGATAAATCAATACAATGCCCACTAGCCATGAAACCATAGACATATGAATATCGATTTGTATGTGCAAGAATCAATACAACACCCACTGGTCAAACAACCATGGACATATGAATATTGATTTTAGTTTTTGAATGTCGGATTAGATATAAGCACCAAGGCACAAGCACCAGGATGACCTGAATATCATGTTCATTTTGATATAGCAATTTGTACAAGCATCAAAACATAAATGTTGTGATGACCTGAGTACACCTTGCGTTACAAACATACAAGCAGTCAAGAGATCATTCTAAATCCAATGTGAATTACCCGTAGTGACCCTTTATCGTTCACATCCTTAGGCAAGATTGCGTTCCACAGTAGGAGAAAGAACTTACTCAAAAAGTTAATAGTTAGATCAAACTTCCTTGAATTGTCTGGGTATCAATGGTCGAGGTACGCATGGCCATCCAATTCGAGATAGAGGCTCTTACAGTCGGACACCATTTCAATCCAAAATTTCCAAAGTTGTTAGATTTTCACATACAAGAAGAAGACAAAGAAAAGATTATGCCCCCAGTCATCACTCTCTAAATCCTATAAAGGACATCATCGAAGAGCTCAAAGGGACACAATATGCAAAAATCTCAATGCGAATCAGTAAGCATACAAGGAGATAAAAGCATGAAAAGCACAGATTGTTTTCAGTTGAGTTTTGATGTTTGATTGTTGTTGATGCAAAATCCTTTCTGGAGACGAGACTGACTGACTGACTCAACTTGAAGCTTCAAAGGACTCTGAGTGGATATGACACGTCTAAGATACATTGGAGATTATAAGATATGACATTGATTTCCCCCAAGTTTGAACATTGATAGGATGCATACGCTTGAGCTGATTGGTGTACAGACCGACTTATTGAAAACTGAAAAATGCAGAAACAAATTGGGAGATATGTACAAACTAAAGCAAGACTGAAAGCTAGGAAAGACCAAGAATGCACTGATAGATGGAGCATTTGGAACAAGTGGCACCCGTTTGCTGGGTTTTCACCATCTTGGTAGAGATTCTATTTTTTCTACCGAGGTGCCTGTTTCCAGGTTTTCACCAAGGCACTTTTTTTTTCTTTTTTTTTTTTTTTCATTTTTTCAAATTTTTTTTTTTTTTATTTTTGATATTTTTTGATTTTTTTGTGAATCATCAAGGTGCCTATTGCTAGGTTTTCACCAAGATGTTCATTTTTTCAGGACTTTTTTTTATTTTTAAGATTTTTTCAGGACATTTACCAAGCAATGAATGCCTTAGGCGTAGAATTTCTTTAGATGGAGAACGTTGATTGGTTCTCGGAGCTGTTCTCCTTCAGTTGTTGAGAGTTGATAGGCACCAGAGCCAAAAGTAGCAGTGATTACAAAGGGACCCAGCCAGTTGGGTTTGAACTTCCCCTTGCGTTCTCGATGTGATTGATTTTTAGGATTTTCTCTCAACACTAGATCGCCAACCTGAAATTCTCTATGTCTGACTTTCTTGTTGTAGCCTCTAGACATTCTTTTCTGATACACTCTGAGATGATCATACGCTGCTTGTCTGCGCTCATCTAGTAGTTCAAGTTCTTGTAACCTAGACACTCTATAGTCTTCATCAGTGACAAGTCCATGCATTCTGATTCTAAGTGATGGGATTTCAACCTTAATAGGTAGTACTGCTTCAGACCCATAAACTAAAGCGAAAGGTGTAGCCCCTGTAGGTGTTCTGATACTAGTTCTGTATGCCCAGAGAGCTGGATTGATCATGAGATGTTTTTTCTGATACTTGTGCTGATACTGGTTCTGATACTGATTCTGATAATTGTTCTAATACTAGTTCTGATACTAATTTTGATATTGATTATGATAATTATTCTGATACCGGTATACTTGATAGCATCTTTTTCCATTGCAAACTCTCAAGCAAGATCATATCGTGCAGTCCCAATGTCTAGCAAGGTAGAGAACAAGAGAGATTAGCAAGCTGGTGGAAGAGATGGAAGATAAGAGAATGAAGGAAAATGAAGGGAAAAAATCCTCAAGGGGAAACTCCTCAAGAATACCCAAGCTAGGGAAAAATTGTCATGTAAAGCACATTTGGTCAAGCAATGAAAGGCTAGCATAGGATAAGTCACAAAAGTGTGATGCAAGAGCAGGAAAGGATGCAATCCAAAAGAGTAGACATGTCAAGAGGCTTCATAGCATTGTGTTTTACTCTTTTTTCTATTAGATCAAGACCAAAGGGGAAAAAGATAGTGAAAGACTAGAATGAATAGAGGAAAATAAATATGAAGGCTAAATAGGAAGGGATTGAAAGCAAGATCATCATCAGACAACTCACAAAATAGCCAAATGTTCGTGTATAGATCAACATTGTCAAGATCAAAGAGAGAAGATGAAATGGATGAAATATGTAGAAGAACTACGCATGATGCCTGATTGCCAGGTTTTCATCATGGTACTTATCCAAGGCGCCACAAGGGAGTGGTTTTCACCATAGGATGAATTTATTTCTCTTTACTTTTGCTACCAAGGTGCCTGTTTCCAGGTTTTCACCAAGGCACATTTTCAATTTATTTTATTTTTCATTTCTTTTTTTGGAAGAAGGCAAGCTTTTTAGATAATGCTCCTTGAAAGGATAAACCATGATATGCCAAGGATTTAAAATGACACACTCAAAGATGCTGATAGGGAAAGGGAGATGAAAGAGAAAAATGGAGGATAAGGTTTTATGTAAAGCGAGTGAGGTTGGAAGATAGGAGGAATAGGCAAATGAGGAAAAATGATAGAAGGTAGAAGGATAATGCATGGAAGGATTGTGAAAGGGTAGGTGGAAAGGAAGGCAAGATCAACGTAAACACACACCTTGGAGGGTGGTGAGAGGATGGAGGAATCTTGAATGAAGGAATACGTGAAGGAATATGGCGAATGGATAGCAGAGGTTGTGGTTTAGGCACATGGAATGGAAGAATATTTTTGGAGGGAGATGAAGTGGAAGCCTTTGGAAGCTTGAATGTCAACTTCACTTTTTGCTCAACACCAGACTCTTTCAAGAGAGACTTTGGAATCCATATAGCCTTAGGATTTTTATTTCCTTTTGATGATCTAGAGAGAATATCTTGAATGATGGATTTTGGAACCCATACTTGTCTTGTAATTTTTTTCTTAGATATTTCTTTTGACTTTATGCTTCCATGTCTATGAGAGGAGACATGGTGATATTCTTTTTTTGATGGATTCTTGTATTGCTTCTTTTTCTTGTATTGAATATTCAAGTTACTTCCAAAGGACTTGGGACTTGTGGAAGAAGGAGGAGGATATGACTGGTTTAGATGGGTGGGTGGATGAAAAGGATTCAAGGGTATGCATCTATGTTGATCTTGAGGAAAGATGGGAGATGGAGGTATGTAAGGACCCAAGATGGATGGCAAATTAGGAGAGCTAGGAGGGGAAAGTGAAGGGACATAAGGACCCAAGATGGAAGGAAGGCATGAAGATCTTTGTAGTGGTGGAAGAGGTCTAAGGATGGAAGTGGAAGACGCAAAAGGATAATCAATAAGTTCATCAACATCTATATGACAACCAAGGATATCAGCATCTTTAGAGTGAGCATTAGAATTTTTAATAGAATCATGGACATCTTGAATAAGAGCATTTTCTTTGATAGGATCATTCAAAGCTTGCAAAGACGTAGGAAGAGTAGAAAGTGGAAGTGAACATGGAATGGTAGAACAAGAAGATGGAAGAATTTGATCTTGACAAGGATCTTTGGATAGCATAAGCTCATAATTTGTCTCTTGATTTTCAATAGGCTTAACATTGGAAGTAACAACACCATTTTTACCAACCTTAATGGAAGTATCATCTTTGGAAAGTGCAAGTGTAGTAAGGCTATTTTGATTGTCAATAAGCTCAATAGTGTAAGTAGTAGCTTGATCTTGCTTAAGAGAAGACTTAAGACATGGTGGAATGCATGAAAAAGGGTGTATAGGATCAAAAGAACCATGAAGCGGATAAGAGATATCGGGAAAAGGAGTGGATGACATGGAGGGTTCTTGATCTTGATCTTTCTTTATGTTCTTCTCTTTATCATTTTTAGAGTCCTCTTGACATGGAGCCACTTCTAAGGACAAGAAAGCATGTTGGGATTGTATGGATGACTTTGGAAGAGATGGTGGAGGACTAGCTGAAGTAGGGATTATAGCATATGAAGGCTTAGGCTCTTTAGATTTATCATTATTGAAAGTATTTGCAGCCAAGTGAAGGATAGCTTGAGTTTCTTTAAGAGGTAGCCCTGGAGGATAACTATAGGGAACCACATGAAAAGTATTAGGACTTGTGTCGGATGAAGGTTCTGTGGAAGATTTGAAAGACTCAGAAGCTTTAGGAAATGTACGAGTATTGGAGGAAGCAGGGGATGGAAGGGAACCATCACAAGACAAAGGTCCAACATTAACATGATCTTGCTTGAGAGTGTAATCTTTATTTTCAGTCTGAGAGTTCTTAGAGGAGAGATCCTTATAATATTGACGTTTCAAGCTAGCACGATGTATTTTATAATCCTCAGCAGTAGTAGATGGATCATCATCAAGGTATTGTCCACAAAAGCCATCAAAATCTCTTTCAAAATCAGAATCATATGGATCACCATCACGATCTATCCAATGTGACGGCCCATTTGTAGTAAGCAGGAATGAACGATGAGGAGGACTCTTAGGAATAGAGGTGTCATAGGTATCATTACATTGTCTGTCGTCATAGTCATCATAGTCTCCAAAGCTAGATGTGTCACTCTCTGTGGAAGAGGTATCATATTGCTCAAATTTTTTTCGGGGGCATGGTGACATGTACAAGTCTTTATCAAATGGAAAAGAGTATAGAGGTTCCTTTTCTTTCCCAAGTTTGTCAAGCTGGACTTGCATAGCATGTATCTATTTCATTATAGTGGCGATCAGAGCTTCTTCCTCTTGTTTACTGATTCTTTGAGACATGTGTACTGATTCTCAATAGCTATCGCTCTATTCCTGACACAATGATATTTTTGACAGATTCTGGAACTAGGCTGGAAACATTGGATATCTTGCAATTTGACAATTTCTGACAACTCTCTCAAATTTTTCCAAACGACACTCTGCAGACTCATACGACACTGGGTAGTCTATGAAATGATAGTTGCTAAACTCATACGACAGTTGGGTATAAATGAAACGACAGTTGAGAAACTCGTACGACTTTTGACTTCCTGAAATGACTTTTGACTCCAGAAAGAACTTTACGTCAATTTTTTGCAAAATTTAAGGTTTTCAGTTTTGGATTGTTTGCAAATTGTACTGTCCAGATTTTGAAGGTTATACCAGATTTGATCATTTTTAATAGCCAAGTAGATAAATAAGCACGCAGAACAGCAAGCAAGTGATTCCAAGCACGTCTGAAAACAATGAACAAGGGCAAAAGCAACCTTGCGCATGAACAATCAAGTGACCAAATTGTGCTAATCCCTGAGAGTACTAATTGTGTATGTTTTGAAAAGTTTTGCAATAACGCACATATACCTGAAAGTGAAAAATTGGCCTCCCTAGGGTTTTTAGTAATGGTTTGACTCTGCAACTTTTATGATTCAAAGGGGTGAACTCCAATCCCGGCGCACCAGGGTTTTGACACAGTCCGAGAACTTAATCTTCAAGAGCTGCTAGGGAGATCTGACAACCCAACAATGAACCATACCCGTGGAGATTTCTTCCATAAGGACATTTATATAGTGGTTGTCACTACCATGGCGAAAATGGCTATTACCGCTTGAGGTTCCATCAATGCAGTTTGCCCTGTGAAGGGATTGTCCACTACGGTTAACCCTCTCTAAAGATGACTCACAATAGTATACCACAAGGGGACTTTGCTCCAGATTCAAGGTTTTGACACCTCTTCACTTTTAACCCAAACAAAGCAAGCAGATTAATCCGACACGCTAAGACAAAGTTTTGTTCCACCAAGGTCTGTGATATCAACTCCACGTGATCTATCAACGTCTCCGGAGAGAGAATGTATCAATCAATAAGAGAAGACGCACTAACCAATTTTGATTCACCAAAGCTTGTGATATCAACCCCACGTGATCTATCAACCTCTCTGGAGAGAGAATATGTCGATCAATAAGAGAAGACTCATTAACTAAGTTGAATGTGAAACGCACTAAGTATCCTCCCTACCTACAAGGATTCTATCGTCAAGAAGGATTTCGCTAGGAATCCAATCTCTCAAGAATCACAAATAGTGTTCATAGGGCCTAATTACTATGTGAGCACATATGTATGTTCCGAAAGCAAATCTACCAAAAGCATCCAAAAAGTAGAAAGAGGAACACTTAACGTTTAAAGTGAATATGAGATGAGTCCACAAGGTGGAACACTTAACACCTCACACAAGCTAAAAACGAGTCCACAACTTAGAAAAAAAGGGAGTTCCTAAAAGCACAAAAGGGTTGCCATGTGGAACATTTAACGCTTCTGTCTTGTTGACCCCTCCCCTTTATGGCGCTGAGATTGCAACCACGGGGCGGAAATGAGGGGCCGGCGGATTAGCGAGTCCAATAACCCAAGATAGCAATCAAGATCAATCACAAGTATTCTAAGACTACTTAATGAATCCTTAAGGGTTCACAACCTAGTATCAATTATGCAAGTGTGTAGAAATAGATCAAAAGCATGAAAAGATGCACACAAGCTTGACACATAAGAGATTTATTTTAAGTCCCAAATCAAAATATTATTAGATGAAGGAGAATACCTGGGATCCTTGCAATGCGCTTAGTAGATTTTACTTGATTTTTAGCAATTTTTGTTGAGCTTTTCCATGCAAGCAAGTGACGAACTCTCCAACAAGCAAACAAGCAAACAAGATATGCAAAATATATTCAACTTATGAAAACCATAGGGTTAGCTCTAAAAATCAATTATTATCAGTAATAATAACCAGCAATCAACCCAAATGACAACTCATATCATTCATTGAACCATGTAAAAAAAATAAGTGCATACCCATCACAAAACTTTATTTTTTTTTTTTGCATTTGACCTAGTCAACAAGATCTAATTTTTTTGATATGATTTTGGCCACAAAAATAGAAATTCAGAATAGAGACCCCTACTAAAAAATAGAGAGCTTTCCAAAAATGCAAAATTTTTAGAAAAATCTCTTCATTTGTGCCCTAGAGACCCATTTTATCAAAACAGACTAGTTTTTGTAAATTGACTTTTTGAGCTATGATATCATGTCTAAATTTAAAACACAAAGAATGGACCCCTTGTATAATTTAAGGAGCTTTCCGAAAATATAAATTTTTTTGAAAAATATGGTGATTTGCGTCAGATATTAATTTTTTCTGAAATTTCAAGAAAAAATTATTAAAAATTCAAAACATCTGAGAAAATTCTAAATTTTTTACTGTAGCTTCTATGACATGTCACCAACCTATAAAAAAAATTTCAGACCAAAATTCCAAGCCGTTTGGGAGATAAAATTAACTCTTTGAAACTTTGGGGTTTTAGCTCCCAAAAAAATCAAAACCAGCATGCAAAGGTGGGTTGCCCCACGGTGGGCGCCAGAAATGTGTGTGTGAAAATTATACCTGATCTGTAAACACAACACTCAGTAAAACATTAGAGGTTAGCTATAATCAAAATCGTGCAAAATTGAAAGCTATCTAACCAAGCGATTTACTGCCTTCTAATAGGTGCGAGATTAATGTTCTCAGATTGTAATCGAGATCAGTGACCTAGACGACACCTAAATGAAGGATTTGAATGCAATTCTAGATATGGAATAAATGCAATTAATCTATATTTTTGATATTTTCTATGCAATAAGAATAATAAAAACTGATATGATATGAATGCTATTGAAAACTGATATGCTATGAATCTAACAATGATATGTAATATGAATGCAAAAATAAGATTGATCTCACAAAGATGTCGATTCGCAAGAGCTTTGATTCTTCAATTCCAATTCTCCAGCGTGATTGTGCAAAATATGAGATGATTTGTGAAGAGCTGAGCCTTTAATTTATAGAAATCCAGGGCTTTGGAGGTGCATGGGAAAAAGCCATAAATCACTCAAATAACTCAACTTGATTTTCGAGTTATTTTTAAATAAAAGATAATTAACTCACAAAAACATGCAAAAGCTAAGTTTTAACTCAAAATAGAGTTTAGCTTTAATTGATAATTGATAGTTGTCTGCTTTTATGATTGTGCATGTTTTATTTATGAATTAATTTAATAATAAAGTGATTTATTTCCAACTTAACTGCTTTTAAAAAATAAAACAATTGATTTATGGGTTAATCAATTATTTAATCAAAATTTTATTAAAAACTATATTATTAAATAATGACAACTTGCTTTAATTAATTAAATAAGAATTTAATCAATTATTCATATGATATTAGATTTATTGTCAAAATTAAATAATACAATTAATAATAGATATAATTAAATTTAATTACACAATTAAGTGGCAAATATTAAATCTAATTTATTAAATATGAAAATATTCAATTAATCAAACTTTAGGATAAATGTGATTTATTGCCAAATAATTATAAAATTAAAGATAATTAAGATAATTAAGAATATTACTAGGAATATTCTCCGATGCAAAATTTAAGATAATCAATTAGATTTGATGATGTTTAGATGTGCCTTTGATTAGGACTTTGATGTCGATTTCATATGATTTGATGATATAGGAGGTTAATGAACTTATAGCCCATTTTTGGGGTATTACAATAATCAGCTCCTAAGCTAGATCTCCTAACAGGGATACAATATTTTAGTGCATAGTTGTGGGTACCATCCCCACTAGGGTTTTCCCTTGGCTAGGGTTTCCTCGAGAACAAATCACAGTGTCATGAGTTATGTGTTGTGTTTTAATGTTCTTTTCATTTTAGCATTATTATGGTTTATTTATAATGGTTGAAGTTTAAATTAATATGCAGTAATATTGATTCACCCCCCTCTCAGTATTAACTAATCCTAACAAGTTGTTCATTTCAATTATAGAAAAAAATAATTCATTTAAAACAAGATTTGTCTAGTTGATAGTTAAATTTATTGCTCCTATTGAACAAATATTTCTAATATCACTGTATTGTTTTAGTAACAAATCTATTTACCTACAATATTGACCTCTATGTTGATTATCTCACTACAAGAGTCACCATTTTTTTTTTGAAATTTAGTTTTTGGAGCCTCTAAATGTGTTTGGAAAACATCATATATTCATTATAATCATCCTATTTTTATATATAATTCCTTTGTTAGAAAGTAACGTCCACCAAGATAACTGAGAGGGGGGGGGGGGGTGAATCAGTTATCAGATAAATAAAACTTTTATCAACTTCAATAGATTTTAACCATGTAAGAAATGTAACCAACAACCATAGAAAGATAAACATACACAATAACACAATGACACAAGATATGTTGACTAGAGAAGCTCTTGATCAAAGAGTAAACCTTGGTGGGAATGATGCCCACAAAAGGTGCACTAATATGAAAGTTCCTTGTGAGAGGATGGACTCTATTAGGAGTATTATGAAATACATTTAGTACATATGAGTCCCTGTTAGTAGACTTTGAATCCCTTCTAAAAGATTCTAACTTTATTAGGAGTTATGGAAGACATAAGGACCCACTGCCCAAACAACTTCAGGTGTAAGATCACTGAACACACTATCCAATTGATCTTTGTATTAATGAATAGAATAATAATAAAAGATTACCAATCTCAACAATTCAATACTCCTTCTCTGACTATGCCAAACCACACCAACTGCTTGATTAGATCTCAATACCATATCTCTATACTTCACATATCCTCTTCCAACAAGTATTGCACAATTCCACAATTCACTTTCACAAATACCATACACTTACATATTACAACAAGGAAAACATTCCTTCCTTTATACCACACTCAAATAATTACAAATGAGTTGGCTTACAGTTCTCCATTCCAAATCTCTTCAATAAGTCATTCAAGTACTTTGTCTTACTTACAAAGATACCATCACTATTTTGTGTTATTTGCAATCCTAAAAAGTATTTCATCTCACCAATCATATTCATTTCAAATTTAGTTTTATTTCATCTATAAATTTATCACTGGCTTCATCTTCTCCTCCAAAGATAATATCATCAACAAAAATAACTACAACCAATAAACCATTTTCAATTTCTTTTGTGTACAAGTTTCTATTTGCAGTACCTTTACTAAATCCTAATTTTATCAAATACTTATCAAGTCTTGTGTACCAAGTTCTAGGTGCTTGTTTTAGTCCATATAAAGCTTTCTTTAGTTTACATACCATATCTCCTTGAGTTAAAGGAAAACCTTTAGGCTGCTCAATGTAGACTTCTTCTTCCAATTCTCCATTCAGAAATGCTGACTTCACATCCATCTAATACACTTTGAATTTCTTATAAGATACATAGGCGAAAAACATTCTTACTGCTTCAATTCTTGCTACTGGTGCAAAAGTTTCTTCTTAGTCAATTCCTTCTTGTTGTGAGTATCCTTTACATACCAATCTTGCTTTGTTCCTTACAAATTCTCCTTGTTTATTCATCTTGTTTCTGAATACCCATTTAGTTCTTATAACATTCTTATCTTTAGGTCTAGGTACCAATTCCCAAGTCTTGTTCTTTTCAATCTGATCTAGTTCTTCTTTCATAGCTTTAATCCAATGTTCATCTTCATAGGCTTCACTAGTACATTTAGGTTCAATTTGAGAAATTAAACACAACTATTCTTGTACCTTATTTCATGTCAAAACTCCCTTGTCTATGCTTCGAATAATTTTCTCAACAAGATGATTTCTTGATAGATTCTTGTTAGGTGTCATTGTCTCACTTCTTTTTTGCTGTAGGTTCTTCAATGATTTCTTCACTATAGCTTTCATTCAACAAATCACTGTCAATCTCATAGAATAATTCTTCATTATCTAGATTAGTTCTAGGATGAGTTCTTTCATCTGATTCATAATCAAGCATTCTTTCCTGAATTTTGAACTTTTCATCAACTTTAACATTTTCCCCCTCAACAATAGTCTTAGTTCTTTTATTGTAACATCTATAAGCTTTTCTCTTCAATGAATATCTAAGAAATATACCTTCATCACTTCTAGGATCAAACTTTCCAATGTCATCATCTCTCTTAATATAACATTTTCTTCCAAAAATTCTAAAATACTTAATTGATGGTGCATGTCCAAACCATAGTTCATAGGGTGTCTTGTATGTGTCTACTCTGATTTGTAATCTATTCATTGTATACACTGCTTCTCTCCATAATATATTCGCTAAGTCATTCTCAAATAACATAGCTCTTGCTGCTTCAGTCATTGATCTCTTCCTCCTTTCTGTAATACCATTTTGTTCAGGTGTCCTTGGGGCTGAAAGTTGTCTCTTAATACCATTCACTTCACAAAAACTGTTAAATTCTTTTGAAGTAAATTCTCCACCTCTATCAGATCTCAAACATTTAATCTTCATTCTAGATTCATTCTCAACTTTATTTTTAATAATCTTAAACTTATCAAATGCTTCAAACTTTTCTTTAAGAAATGCAATCCACATCATTCTTGTAAAATCATCAACAAGAATCATAAAATACCTTTCTCCATAGAATCCTCTAGTCCTTGTGGGACTGCTCAAATCTCTATGAAAAATTTCCAACTTCTCTGTTGGTGTGATGCAGGAGCATCTTGGGTCCTTGACAATCATGTGTCACCAAAAACATATTTGAGTTTGTTTGTGTTGCTTGGTTTCTTCTTTTCCCAAGTTGGTCGGTAGTCGGTCAGTTTCCTTTGGTTACCGAGTTTGGTTAGTTATCTCCTGGGTAGTCGGTTGTTTCACTGGTGCTTAATGATGCTTGTCTATTGCTCGGTCATCCTTGCTTACTGAGTAGTTTATTTTGATTTTATGTTGAGGCTGACTTGTGTATTGATTATGGGTCATGGATTTAATGCTGGCATCAATCATTGGGAAGCATTTTGTCCCAGGTCTGACCATTCCTTCCATTGATTATGGATCTGAAGGCTGACTCAGTTTGATAGCCTCTTGTATAAGTATAGTTAATGGATTAGAGTTTAGGGAGTCAGTTTTGATAGAAGATAGAAGATAGTAGAATGTAGATTGTCGGCAGATCCTCGCATGTTTAAGGACTTCTGTAATTCATTGTAATATTTGGCTATAATCAGGAAGGCCTTACAACCAGACATGTATGAATCAATTTGAATGAAGATAATATATCATTGATCCTACTTTCTCTCTCGCACTGTGTTGTTATTTCTTTCGCATGTTGTTGAGAAACGTTGGGTAGATCAGGTAGGGTGTGCCATCCTTTTTGGACCCTCATTCATCAGCCTTTGCATCAGGTGGTATTAGAACGAGGTGAGATCTAGATCTAGGTCTATGGATCTAGGTTTGTAGGTTCCTTCTTGCGAAGCCCTACTTGAATTGTTGTGGGGTTTTCAAGATGGTTCATGGGAGGTGAGAGGTGGATCTAGGATTGGAAGGCATGTTGAGACAACTTGCTGCTAGATTAGAAGCTATTGAAAAAGCCCAGAGAAGAGGCAAACATCTTGAAGATGTTAGTGATGATGAAATTGAAGTGGAACAAGGTGAAGCAAAACTTGCACTTGTGATGGATCAGGGCGAGGAAAGATTCATGAAGGCCTTGACAAGTTTGAAGTCAACACCACATTTCAATCCTCCTGAATATAGTGGAAAATTAGATTATGATGAATTGATAGATAGGATCACTGAAATGGAAAAGTATTTTCAGTATGAAAATGTATCTAAGGAGAAGAAGGTGAAAATTGCAGGCAAAAAGCTAAAAGGTCATGCATCCTTGTGGTGGGAGCATCTACAGTTGGATCAGAAAAAGAAGGGCAAAGACAAAATCAAGACATTAAATAAAATGGTGAATAAATTGAAAGGAAAGTTCTTACCTTGTGATTATCAGATTAACCTAGTTAGGAAAATGCAAAGTCTAAGGTAGAAAGATAGCTTGGTAAAAGAGTATCCTAAGGAATTCTATAGATTAGATATCAGATCTAGACATGATGAGGATGATGTGGAAAGAATTGCTACATACCTGAATGGTTTGAGAGTTTCCATCCAAGAGGAAATCAATTTGGTCAAGTTGGAGAACATTGAAGAGGATTATCAATTTGCATTGAAAACTGAGGAGAAATTGAACAAAAGACATGAGAAGAGGCAAAGAGGTCAAGGTGGTAGATTCCCTAGAGGAAGAGGTAGATCTTATGGTGAAAATGGTAGATCTGAACCTAAAAAGACAAATCTGGATAAACGTAAGACCAAGTGGAAAGGTGAAAGTTTATCTAGAGCCAGAGGTAGTAACTACAGAGGTGGTTATAGTAGAAGTAATTTTAGAGGAACGTGTTATAATTGTGGAGAAGAAGGACATATATCTTTTGAATGTACACAAGCTAGTAAGAAGGCTGGTATTAATAGAAATGCTTTGGTGCAAGAGGAGTCACCGAATGAACCTGAGAAGGAAAATAACTTGATGGTAAGAAGATCACTATGGAATGAAAGTAAAAAGGAAGATCTAGTCAGGAAAATTTTGTTCAAGACCAGATGCAGAGTTTTTGACAAAGCTTGGAAGGTAATCATTGACAGTGGTAGCTCGAAGAATCTGGCATCTGAAGAGATGGTCACAAAATTGTAGTTGGAAAGGATGGAGCATCTGAAGCCCTATCAGATTTCATGGATCAAAGATGAGTATACAATCCTAGTAAGTGAACAATGTTATGTGAATTTGAAGATTGGAAAGTACTATGATAAGGTGTTGTGTGATATCATGCCTATGGATTGTTGTCATAGTTTGTTGGGTAGACCTTGGAAATATGATAGACATGCTATATATATGATGTGAGATTACATAAGTATACTATTGTGGCTGATGGAAGAAAAAAAATCTTGTTACCTTTGATGGAAGAACCTGTTAGTAATGTTTGCACATCTGTGAAAGTTTTCTTGATGGAAGGAAGAAAGTTTGTTAAGGATTTAAAGAATAATGATGTATGTTTTGCTGTGATTCCTAACAAACTGAGTAAGAAAATAGAGGATAGTGTCCCTGAGGAGATTGATAAATTACTCACCAAGTATAGTGATATCATTTTTGATAATGTACCTAATGGTTTGCCATCGAAGAGAAGTATTGATCATTGCATGGATCTAATCCTTGGAGCTAGTTTACCGAATAAGGCACCTCATCGGTTGACACCTACCAAGCATCAGGAATTGAACCGACAGATTTAAGAGTTGTTGGAGAAAGGTTTGATTAGAGAAAGTTTGAGTCCTTATGTAGTACCTGCGGTATTCACACCTAAGAAGAATGGAGAAGGGTGAATGTGTACAGATTCCAGAGAAATCAATAAGATAACAGTGAAGTATAGGTTTCCTATACCGAGAATGGATGACATAATGGACAATTTGACTGGAGCAAGGTATTTCAAAAATATTGATTTCAAAAATGGGTGTCATCATAACAGAATCATAGAAGGTGATGAATGGAAGACTACTTTCAAGACAAAAGAAGGTTTGTATGAGTGGTTGGTTATGCCTTTTGGTTTAACTAATGCACCAAGTAATTTTATGAGGTTGATGAATGAAGTTCTAAAGAAATTATTGGGTAAGTTTGTGATTGTATATCTTGATGATATTCTAATATTTAGTAAGACTAGAGAAGAACATTTTCTGCATGTTAGACAAGTTTTATAGAGACTCAAAGAAGAAAAGTTGTTGATAAATCTGAAAAAGTGTTCATTCATGAAAGAGGAGATTGTGTATTTGGGATTTGTAATTTCAGCTGATGGTTTGAAGATGGATCCTAAAAAGGTTGAAGCTATTTTGAATTGGCCTACACTTGTGAATGCTAGTGAGGTAAGATCATTTCATGGTTTGGCAAGTTTTTACCGAAAGTTCATAAGGAATTTCAACTCAATTTGTAATGCTATGACTGAGACTATGAGAGGAGATAAAAGAGAATTCAAGTGGACACATGGAGCTGATAAAAGTTTTAAGACCCTGAAGCAAAAGGTTGTTGAATTGCCTATTTTGGCATTGCCTAATTTCAATAAGGTATTTCAAGTGGATTGTGATGCAAGTGGTAGTGCAATTGGATCTGTGTTGAGTCAAGAAGGTAAACCTGTTTCTTTCTTTAGTGAAAAGTTGAATGATGCTAGAAGGAAATATTTTGTGTATGATCAAGAATTCTATGCTATTGTTCAAGCACTAAAAAAATGGAGACATTATTTGATACCGAGTGAATTTGTCTTGTATACTGATCATAAGGCTTTACAATACTTGGGTAGTCAGAATAAGTTGAATCAGAGACATATGAAATGGGTTGAGTATTTGCAGAGTTATACATTTGTGATCAAACATAAAAGTGGAGCCACTAACCGAGTTGCTAATGCATTGAGTAGAAGAAGATCTTTGATGACCGAGATGAAAATTGAAGTTCTTGGTTTTGATGAGATGAGACATTTGTATGAAATTGATCTTGATTTTTCTGAGCCATGGAGAAACTGTAGAGCACCTATTCAAGATCAATCGAGTACAAAATGGGAAGAGTATTTCATTCAAGAAGGTATGTTGTTTAAAGGTATTCAGTTGTGTATACCGAGAGGACAAATGAGAACTAATTTGATAAAGGAGAAACATAGTAGTGGTTTGGCTGGACATTTTGGTATTGATAAAACTTTGAATTTGATTAAGGAGAAATACTTTTGGCCATAGTTGTATAAAGATGTTCATAAATTTGTGAAAAGTTGTGAAATTTGTCAAGTTGCAAAAGGAGTAAGTTAGAATACTGGATTATATACACCAATTATTGTACCTGAGGAACCTTGGACTGACATCAGTATGGATTTTTTTCTTGGCTTACCCAAAGACAGTAAGAGGTAATGATTCTATATTTGTTGTGGTAGATAGATTTTCAAAGATGACACATTTTATACCTTGTAGAAAGACATCAGATGAGTACATGTAGCAGATATTTTATTTAAGGAAATTATCGGATTGCATGGATTACCGAGGAGTATTATCTCTGACCAAGATAGTAAATTTGTTGGATACTTTTGGAAGACCCTTTGGGGAAAGTTTGGCACCGAGTTGAAATATAGTTCTAAATTTCACCCACAAACCGATGGATAGACGAAAGTTGTAAATAGAAGTTTGGGAAATCTTTTGAGATGTTTAGTTGGAGATACACCTAGTAATTGGGATTCTATGTTGGCACAAGCAGAGTTTTCATACAATAATTCAGTGAATAAGAGTACTAGAAAAACACCCTTTGAGATTGTGAATGGCATACAACTGAGAGGTATATCTAATTTGAGAGATATTGCTGATGAAAGAAAGAGAAGTGCTGAAGGAGTGAAATTTGCTAAGTACATGAAGACATTGCATGAAGATGTAAAAATCAAGCTGGAAGAGAGTAATCAGAAATACAAAGACAGAGTTGATAGATCAAGGAGACATAAGACTTTTGATGTTGGTGATGAAGTGACGGTTCATTTCAAGAAAGGTCAATTTCCTGTTGGAACATATGGGAAGCTGAAGATGAAGAAGTTTGGACCTTGCAAGATTTTAAAGAAATTTGACAGTGGAAATGCATGTGAGATTGAGTTACCCGAGGACATGGACATATCACTGATCTTCAACATTGCTGATTTATTTGAGTATCATGAACCTGTTGAAGACATGACAATACCAATGGAATTTCCTAAGAAGCACAATTAGGAAGTTGAAAAGATTTTTGAACAAAGAGTTAGCAAAAGAACAAGAGGTAAATAGTATATGGAATATCTAGTAAAGTGGAAGAACAGACCAATTGAAGACAGTTCATGGATTTCATAGTCTAAGTTGGATGCAGCTCAGATCATACCTACTGAATGATTCAGAGAATCATTTCTAAATAACCTCAGGTGTCTGATGCAGGAGAATCTCAGGTCCTTGGCAATCCTGTGTCACCAAAAACATATTTGAGTTTGTCTATGTTGTTCAGTTCCTTCTTTGACCAAGTTGGTTGGTTTCCTTTGGTTATTGAGTTTGGTTGATTATCTCCTGGGTGGTCAGTTGTTTCACTGGCACTCGATGATGCTTGTCTATTGCCTTGTCATCCTTTCTTACCGAGTAGTTTATTTTGAGTTTTTGTTCAGGCTGACTTGTGCATTGATTATGGGTCACAGATTTAATGCTGGTATCCATTGTTGGGAAGCGTGTGGTCCAAGATCTGACTGTTCCTTCCTTTGATTTTAGATCTGAAGGCTGACTCAGTTTGGTAGCCTCTTGTATAAGTATAGTTGTTGGGTTAGAGTTTAGGGAGTCAGTTTTGATACAAGATAGAAGATAGTAGAATCAAGATTGTTGGTAGATCCTCACATGTTTGAGGACTTCTGTAATTCATTGTAATATCTAGCCGTAACTAGGAAGGCCTTACAACCTAGCATGTATGAATCAATTTGAATGAAGATAATCTATCATTGATCCTACTTTCTCTCTCTCACTATGTTGTTGTTGTTTCCACGTGTTGTTGAGCAAGGTTGGGTGGATCAGGTAGGGTGTGCCATCCTTTTTGGCCCCTCCATCAGACTTTGCATCATGTTGTAAACTTCTTGTTGGGAAATGAGCTTCTCTTCTATTTAGCCATCACACATTCCTTGCAAATCATGTTAGTAGGCTTCATAATTTTAGGTAAATCTCTTACTGCAAGTGTACTACTCACTTTCACAATTTTATCAAAGTTTATATGACAAAATATTTTATTCCATAGCCAACTGTCATCAATCTTAGTAATCAAGCATGTCATCTCAGTAGGATTCAACTGAAATACATTACGTCTAGTTGTCGATCCAGTACCAATAAAATTACCATCCTTGTCTTTGATTACACAAGTTTTCTCAGTAAACCAAACTTGATATCCCTTATCAACTAGTTGTCCAACACTCAAAAGATTATGTTTCAAACCATCCACAAAGTAAACATCATCAGTATTAGTCTTTCCATCAAGAGTAATAGATCCTATACCTTTAATCAAACAAGGTGCATTGTTTCCAACTCTAACAAATCCTCCATCATAATTGTTAAATTTTATGAATTTCTTCATGTCTCCAGTCATATGATGTGAAAAACCACTATTTATGATGCAAAAAACTTTCTTTTCTACTTGAGAAACTAAAGATTTTTCTTCCTTAACTTCTGTTTCAGTATTTTCTTCTTTAATTTCTACAAATTCTATATCATCATTCTCAGTATCACTCAAAGATTTCTCCAAACTAGCTTCAAGTTCTTCATTATTTGCATAATAACATTCTTTAGATCTTCTAGGTTTAAAGTTCTTTCTATACTTCTTGACTCTTTTAGGACATTTAGATGCAAAATGACCAAATTATTGACAAGTCCAACATTTAAAATTTTTCTTACTGTCTGGTTCTCTTTTCACAAGCAAGGCAATACCTTCTTCAATCTTCCCGTCTTCTTCATTTCTTGATTTGTTGCTACTAGCATAATCTCTGCTCACACTTATGCTTCTTGAAAAAGTAGGGCGAACACTAAGTGTGTTGAATGCTGTCTCCATTCTAGGTAAATCTCCTAATAGTCTCAAGTTCATCTCTACTACTTCTAATCTTTCAAGAAGAGTTTCTTTGGTAAATTTCATAGTACAAGGTATAACTTGTTCAATCATCTGTGTTGTCTGCTTAAATGCAGGAGTCAACATCCTCAAAATTTTCCATATCACTTCATTCTCTATCTTGGTTCCTCCACAAGATTTTATACCTGCAACAATCTCTGACATTCTACTAATATAGCTTCTAATACATTCATCTTCCATCATTCTTATATCTTCAAATGCATATATCCAATTATGTAATCTAACTTTTTTTGCATGTTCATCACCTTCAAAAGTAGATTGTAAAGCTAATCAAATTTCATGAGATGTTTTTAGATATTTTACCTGACTGTACTCATTTTTTGGAAGGGCTGACAAAAGTGCTTCTCTGGAAAGTATGTTACACATGAATAGATCTCTTTCCTCATTAGTACATTCTTCAATCTTCTCTCCATCAATGATAGTCTTCTAATTCTTTGTGATTAACCAATAACTTGGTCCTAAACAAAGTAAATGTGTCTTCATCTTTTCTTTCCTGCTGTCAAAATTTACTCCATCAAACTTAGGGCTTTCTTTCTTGAAATGATTCACCATGGATCTCCTTAAGTTGTTAAAATTTTCCTTCAAGGACCTGCTGCTTTGATACCAATTGTTAGAACGTAAAGTCCACCAAGATAACTGAGAGGGGGTGGGGGGTGAATTAGTTATCAGATAAATACAACTTTTATCAACTTCAATAGATTATAACCATATAATAAATGTAACCAACAACCATAGAAAGATAAACATACATAATAACATCATGACACAAGATATGTTGACTAGGGAACCCCTTGATCAAAGAGTAAACCCCCGATGGGAATGATTCCCACAAAAGATGCACTGATATAAAAGTTCCTTGTGAGAGGATGGACTCTATTAGGAGTCTTATGAAATATATTTAGTACATATGAGTACCTGCTAGGAGACTTTGAATCCCTGCTAAAAGATTCTAACTCTGTGAGGAGTTATGGAAGACAGAAGGACCCACTATCCAAATAGCTTCAAGTGTAAGATCACTGAACACACTATCCAATTGATCTTTGTATTACTCAATAGAATAATACCAAAAGATTACCGATCTTAACAATTCAATACTCCTTCTCTAACTGGGCCAAACCACACCAACTACTTCATCAAATCTCAATACCAGATCTCTATACTTCGCATATCCTCTTCCAACAAGTATTGCACAATTCCACAATTCACTTTGACAAATACCATACACTTACATATTAAAACAAGGAAAAAATTCCTTCCTTTATACCACACTCAAATAATTACAAATGAGTCGGCATACAAATTACAAAATAAAATTTTTCACACATTACATAGAAATTACACAAAACTGTCAGCTTCCAATTAAGATAATTATTCACTCATGTGACCTCAAACCTTATGCTCACATCCAATTCACTAAAAACATGTCTTAAACTACCTCATAAAAGTGCATGATTAGATTCAATCCTAATTAGGAGATATCATCCGATTTCCACAAACCGCTACTTAGGAACATTGCTTGAATACTACTTCCACTGAAATGCTCATAACTTCCATGAATAAATAAATTTCTATACATGCTCTTAACCATGATCTTATAGAACATCATAGAGTAAGTCTTCAACTCTACATAGCTTCAACTTTAGTATTCCAAGTGTGCTAACTCAAACACTATCTGCTTCTCTGCTAATCTTCAGTAGATCACTGTGTTGACATCAATGACAATCACAGTCATGAATGAAACAAAAACTGCTACATAATGGATGTGAATAATCCTCCATAGGATATATTTAGAATTCATTCCTAACATCCTTTACCATGTGAAAAACTCCACTTTTAATACTTGCAAAGTTAAAATTCCCTATTTATTCCTCATTTAAGTTACCATTTCCATGTTTGCATCATGCAATTTTTCCTCAATCTTTTGTAAGTCCCAACTTAGTTATATATTACTGTAATTTAGTTTTATATAAAAGGTTTATAATTGTTCTATTTTAACATATACATTAGAAAGAAAGGTAATATATTTTCTTCTCTTTCATTATGTGAATCTAAATACTTGTACAATTCCTACTTTTTCTTCCTAAATGTATGATATATTACCCTATAGCTTTCTTCTTTTCATGTTATCCCTTGTGTGCATTAACATAGTTTGATACTTTATGTATTCTTGTTTTCTTTATTCTTTTGTTTCATTTTATCTTTTTTTCCTTTCTCTATTTTTACTGTATGCAAATTAGCTATACTAACTATTCTAAATGATAAATTAACTATTTTAAGATTAATGAATCTAACTAATTAGCAAACAACAATGAAGAATACACCAAATTGAAGCTAAAATAAGATTTTACCTTCACTTACCATGTAGCTTGTCTCCATTGCCCTCCTATGCTCTGATTTCTTGGATGTGTTGAGCTCTCAAATTTTCAATTTGAAGCTCCTTGCCCAAGATGATACCAAAGTGTGGAGATTGAATATTTGAATGCAAAACTAAATCCTAATTATGCAAATGAGATGATGATAGTGTGGATGCTTCACAAAATGATATGAATATGCTTGATAATGAGTGCTTGGATGCTTGATTGCTTGATTGCCTATTGCTTGAATGCTTGAATGCTTGATTACAAAAAAACCTATTAGCTCACAAAGGGGAAATGAGGCTCCTTTTATAGATTTTTGGAGGAGCTAGGCCTAGGTGGCACAATCCTATGGTTGAGAATGAAAGGTGGAAGATCCTAGGGCTAGGATTGACTTAGTTGAAGGAGTTGAGAGAAAGGGGGATGTAGTTGGAATGTGAGAGGAAGAATAGGGATGATGTTCCTCTCACATTGACATGGAGGAGAACAAGGTGGAAGGGAAAGACACATGTCAAGTGTCTCACAAAGACCCAAGAGAGAAAGAGGGAGAGACTTTTTCCTCATGAGGACTCTTTGTACAAGTGTCCTATGAGTCACCTTTGACCCTTAGAGGTGGCTTGAGAAGCCCCTTAGGAATAGGGCATGTCTCTTGACTTGGTTTAAGAGAGGACATGTGGTCATTAGACCAAGTCCTATGAGGCCACATAGCCCTTAAGAATAGGACATGTGTGGGTGAGGATAATTACTAATAAATAATTAATAATAATTATTTATTTTAGTCAAAGTGATGTGTCATGTGACTAGTTAGGTGAGGTGGACTAGGGGACTTAGTCATATTTAGGTGATTGTGTATTTAATTAAATCACTTTAATAAGACTAATTAGAAGACTTAGGATAGAGGAATAAACTATAGTGAATTTACTAAGTAAATTGAATAATCTATTTAATAAATAGAGGAAATAATTATTAATTAAATAATAAATATTTAATTAATTTATCAAGTCAGTACCAATTAAATAATAAATATTTAATTAATTAATGAAGCCATTTTTAAGTGTATACATTTTTCCCCTCTTTGAAATAATGTGTGCGTCACATTGTTTCAAAGAAAATTTCAAGTATTTTGCCCCTACCCCAGACAATGTCTAAAATGACCTAAGCATGCCCCCTTGAGAGATTGATTAACAAAAAAGATTATTTCATTTTTATTTTTTTATTTTTTTATGTTGGATAATCAATCTCATGAAAGAAATAAGAGAAAAGATGGGTGAAAATGACATGAAATAGAATAAAAATGGGAGGTAGGGTCCACACACCAAGCACATAGGGTCCACAGGCTATAAATAAGGCAAAGGGGTCCATAATAGGCACATTGTGCACACTTGTCATTTGGAGATCAGAGTGAAAGAGAGAGAAAACTAGAGCCACCAGGATGCTATTCTCATTGTCAGATCACCACTTCGAGAGGGTCAGATGCTTCCAATGACCAGCCAATTCGGGTGAGTCAGTAGGTGATTCAATTTGCTTTGCCAATTTGTGATTTCTAGCATGATAGGATATGATTTAGTATGCATAGGTTAGGTCGAATCGTAGATTAGTTTAGAAAATTTTTTTTTGTTTTTGGGTGGAATATGAATGCGTAGTTGCGGCGCATGTATGTGTAGCAACTTGCAACGTTTGCGCAGAAAATTCAAACTTTCTGTGCATATATGTAGGGCAGCTACGCATTCATGCTAGAATAAAATTTTGTCTGGGCAAATGTAAATTAAAAGTGTGCATTGGTTCTTTCGGCGCATTTGTTGTGAATTGTTGCACAAATGTGCAATAAATCGGCACATGTATGGAAAACTGCACAAATGTTAAAGGTTATGGCGCATGCATTTTTCAGTGCCGCGCATTTGTTTTATGGATAGAATTTGGTCAAATTAGAAAGTCAATTAGGTCAAACTAGATGTCGATAAGCTGATTTGATCTGTCGATGATTAAATTTGATCGATTTGGTCAAGATAGGCAACATTGTAGCATGGTTGCTAGTTAACCAGTCTTGATGCTAGATGATTGATAAAATCATCTGTTAAAACACTTGATAAAACATGTTTGTAGTTGATATAATAGGATATATAGATGTTGTAGATCAATTTATCAAAATCTGATAGCTTGATTTTATTTGATTTGTATAGGAGGATGTTACTGATATTTTGATGTCATGAGAGAGATATCCCATCACACAGAATCTGAGACTGGCATTGTCAGAGACTGACAGACTTCTGATTGGTGTGTCCAGTTTATATCATGTTATTTACACACCCGAGATTAGGGTGAATTGGAGCATGATGATAGCATTGGCAGAGTGGTGGCACTTGGAGATGAGTACCTTCCATATTCTGACAAGGGAGATGATAGTTACACTAGAGGATGTATATCGCATCCTTCGACTTCCTATCACAGGGGAGTTAGTGCATTATGATCAACACGGTGGAGTGACAGAGTGTAGAGCCATCTTTGGAGATGATGACATTAAGGATGGAAAGATTAGCTGGGAGGACATGGTGGACTTGTATGAGCCTCTACCAGTGGTACTAGCTGGAGCGATTGGAGGTTTCATTTGCCCTGATCGTAGATCACATGGATTTGCAATTGGATGGGGCCGCACTCTACAACGGATGTTGGATGGGACCCATTTTTCTTGGGGGGTTTGTTTATTAGCTCACTTATATCATGATCTTCATCAAGTGGTGTATCATAGGGGTGCATCACTATCAGAAGGTGTCACACTACTCCATGTTTGGGCATGGGAGCACATTGCAGTGACACGGCCAGTAGCCATTAGATTTTGTGGTTCAAGACAACTGTACATACATTTATATTCATCAGTTTTATCTTAGGCAAAACTGGGTCATTTAGAGTTTTGGTAGTACACCTTTGATACTTTAGATACTGTGACATGGAGACCATACCTAGGGTGTGAGCCCTGGGATGATGAGTGGTAGCTGGGATTTTTCTTTGAGTCATGATGGCTTATAGGGTGGACACCCTTGATTTTGGAGAGACAGTTAGTTAGCCAGGTTCTGCACCAGTTCGAAAGGATCTAGGGCATGCCCCAAGGAGTTACAGAGTTCACGAGGACTCATTAGGAGAGACGGGACTAGGGCCCTATGGCATCTTTTGATGTGGTGAGATAGGAGTTTTTGTACATGCCATTCTAGACATGAACTATGAGACAGGGTGTTGTGGACCCAGGTATGACTGCAGACCTAGAGTAGTTCATGAGAGATTTTCCTATTCCTCAGTTGACTGATCTAGCAGCTAGGCCACTGGAGAGAGACCCAGTAGATAGATGTCATGGGAGATGCCAAGGGTGAGATAGGCAGGGATGAGGGAGAGGAGATGACGGTGAGGGTGGAGGAGATGATGGAGGAGATGGAGGGAGAGGTGATCAGGTTGGACCACGGATGAGAGGAGGCAGTGTGAGGTAGAGGGGATTGATGCCACCCCTAGCTAGACAGGGACAGAGATAGCCTCTAGCATAGCTAGCATAGCCAGCACAGCCAACTGCAAGAGCTCCACTATAGGTACCAGTGGCTCAGGTATAGATACTAGCTACCCCAGTATAGGGACTAGCTGTATAGGCATAGGATGAGGTAGATGTTCTATTATCCTAGGGTGGAGTTGTATAGGATGGACAGATCCTTGATGATGGACTGGATGAGCAGGATGTTCCTATGATGGATGTGGATGTAGATGTTCAGGAGGAGCCAGAAGAGATGGATGTCGGGGGACAAGATCCCTATTTACAAAGAGAGGCTATAGAGGAGGAGGATCCTGATATAGATTCATTGCTAGTCTGACTAGCCATGACACAGGTGCAGGTAGACCATGTTCTTGGTTTGGAGAGGCAAATTAAGAGGCTAGAGAGCCAGATGGGACTACTGAGGCATGAGTGGGATGCAATGATTGAGAGACTCATGGAGTCAGAGATGTTCTTAGATGAGCTACAGCATACAGAGGATTTGGGTCCCCATGGAGATAGCTTGAGAGCCATGGTATGTGTTGGTTTGGAGATATCCTACTAGCAAGAGGCTTACAGATAGGCGGTCCTAAGGGATCAATGGATTGGGAGCTACAGAGAGAGCTTAGTAGCTATTAGGACTACTGTTTATAAGAGAGAGGCACTAGCTGGTAGTAGAGGTGTAGCATCATGCCCTCCTAGAGCACCGATAGGTTCAAGAGATCAAGGTGGATCCTCAGCATTAGGTGATTCAGCAGCATGAGGCCTCATTGCATCTCGCAGATAGAGACAGACAGAGTTAGGAGGCAATGGCTCATAGATTTTGATAGATCATTGTATACACTTTTGTATCATGTTATCATTGTATCATTATATTTTTGATTTGATAGACACTGACTTTGGACACATTGTTATATTTCTTTATATCGTTGGACATTTGGACAATTTTGTTGTATCTGATGGACTTTATATGATTGACTCTATATGATGGACTCTATATATATAGTGATGCAATTCTATCATGATTTGCTTTGATGATTTATATACATTTGTATACTGACAGATGCAAGATGTGATGTTTTACTTTAATATGCATAGAATGTATGTCTTAGAATGCAAAATGCTTTATATTCTATTTGATATTATTAATTCTTAATGGTTAACCATATGATGTTGATATAAATGCATGTCTTAAATGAGTTTACACTTATACAATGCAATGTGATTACTAATGTAATGATGTAAAGAACATTGTGGATAATGGAAAATGAATGGATAGTTAATGATGATGTAAATGAATGATGATTGGAAATATATGTAATGGATAATAAATAAATGATATACAATGCATATAATGGATTATAAATCATGAAGTTAAAATGCATATAATAGATAATAAATGATGAAGATAATAAATGAATGATAATAAATGATGTAAAATGCATATAATATGTAATGAATGGAAATGTTTGTAAGGTGACTAAAATATACAATGTTCACCCTAATGAAAAGATAATGAGATATGAATAACAACTATAACAAAACAACACATGAATCATGCATGTAATATAGATGGATAATATACAAATGAACATAACAAATAAAGATAATGCATGGCCTAAATGAATTTGATTAAATGTTTGTAAGATGTGAGATAAAAACTCAATGTTTTTGTTGTCCAAATGTCCTAAACTTAAATAACAATGTATCTGACACAAGAAGAATGGACTAGGAGCACAGATAACCTACAAATCCCTATAAAAGGAGCACTGATATGTGTAATACCCCAAAAATGGGTTATATGCTCATTAACCTCTATATCGACACATCGAATGAAATCGCCATCAAAGTCCTAACCAAAGGCACATCTGCACATCATCGAATCCTAATTGATTATCATAAATTTTGCATCGGGGAATATTCCTAGTAATATTCCTAATCATCATAATTATCTTTAATTTAATGATTATTTGGCGATAAATCCCATTTATCCTAAGTTTGATTAATTGAATATTTTCATATTTAATTAATTGGATTTAATTCTGCCACTTAATTATTTAATTGAATTTAATTATATTTATTCCTAAGTATTATTATTTAAATTTGACAATAAATCAAAATTCCTATTATTAATTGATTAAATTCTTATTTAATTAATTAAAGAAAGTTGTCATATTTAATGATATTATTTTTGAATAAAAGTTTGATTAAATGATTGATTAACCCATAAATCAATTGTTTTATTTTTCAAAAATTAGTTAAGTTGAAGATAAATCACTTTATTTATTTATTGATTCATAATTATCCATGTGCACAATCAAAGAACAGTTAAACTCCAAATCAGAAAATCAATGCAAGTTATTGACTTTTTGGAACCTAACATCCTTTTGGAGTTCAAAAAGCTGATCTAAACTCTAATTTGAGTTAAAAAGCTATTTTTGCATGATTTGCATGTTTTTGTGAGTTAATTATTCTTTATTTAAAAATAACTCAAAAATCAACTTGAGTTATTTGAGTGATTTATGGCTTTTTTTGCCATGCACCTCCAAAGCCCTGGATTTCTATAAATTAAGGCTTCAGCTCATCTCAAATCATCTCATAATTTTGCAAGCTTACTTTGTCAAAGTCGTCTATGAATTGCACGACTATTTTGGAGAATTGGAATCTGGAGAATCTAAGCTTATTGTGAATCAAGGCTATAGTAAGATCAATTTTTTTGTTTTACATTCTTTTTCATATCATTGTTAGATCATTTTAGCATATCAATTTCCATATTAGCATAGATTCCATATCATTCATATTGCATAGAAAATATAAAAAATATAGATTAATTGCATTCATATTTCATATCTAGATCAATTGCATTCAAATCCTTCATTTAGGTGTCATTTAGGTCACTGATCTCGATAACAATCTGAGAACATCAATCTTGCACCTACTAAAAGGTAGTAAATCGCTTGGTTAGATTAGATTTCAATTTTGCATGATTTTGATTATAGCTAACCTCTAATGTTTTACTGAAGTGTTTTGTCTATAGATCAGGTACAATTTTCACACACACATTTCTGGCACCCACCGTGGGGCAACTCACCTTTGCATGCTGATTTTGATTCTTGGAGCTAAAACCCTAAAGTTTCAAAGATTTAATTTTATCTCCCAAACGGCTTAAATTTTTGGTTTGAAATTTTTTTTGCAAGTTGGAGACATATCAAGGAAGCTTCGATAAAAAATTTAGAGTTTTCAAAATTTTTAAATTTTTTTTTTTAATTTTTCATAAAAAATTAATTTTAGGCGCAAATCAGCATTTTTTTGGAAATTTTTATATTTTTTGAAAGCTCTTTAAATTCTACAGGGGGTCCATTCTTTGTGTTTTAAATTTGGATACAATATAATAGCTCAAATAGTCAATTTAAAAAACTAGTCTATTTTGATAAAATGGGTCTCTAGGGCACAAATGAAGAGATTTTTCTAAAATTTTTACATTTTTGGAAAGCTCTTTATTTTTTAGTAGGGGTCTCTATTTTGAATTTCTATTTTTGTGGCCAAAATCATAGAAAAAAAATCAGATCTTGTTGACTAGGTCAAATGCAGCAAAAAAAATAAAGTTTTGTGATGGGTATGCACTTATTTTTTTTTTAATGGTTCAATGAATGATATGAGTTGTCATTTGGGTTAATTGCTGGTTATTATTGCTAATAATAATTTATTTTTAGAGCTAACCCTATGGTTTTCATAAGTTGAATATATGTTGCATATCTTGTTTGCTTGTTGGAGAGTTCGTCACTTGCTTGCATGGAAAAGCTCAACAAGAATTGCTAAACATTAGGTAAAATCTACTAAGCGCATTGCAAGGATCCTAGGTATTCTCTTTCATCTAATAACATTTTGATTTGGACTTAAAATAAATCTCTTATGTGTCAAGCTTGTGTGCATTTTTTCATACTTTTGATCTATTTCTACACACTTGCATAATTGATACTAGGTTGTGACCCCTTAAGGATTCATTAAGTAGTCTTAGATACTTGTGATTGATCTTGATTGCTATCTTGGGTTATTGGACTCGCTAATCTGCCAACTCCTCATTCCACCCCATGGTTGCAAGGTCAGGGCTACATTAAAGGGGAGGGGTCAACATGACAAAAGCGTTAAGTGTTCCACTTGGCAACCCATTTATGCTTTTAGGAACTCACTTGTTTTCTAAGTTGGGGACTCATTTTCAACTTGTGTGAGGTGTTAAGTGTTCCACCTTGTGGACTCATCTCATATTCTCTTTAAGTGTTAAGTGTTCCTCTTTCTACTTTCTGGGTACTTTTGGTAGATTTGCTTTTTGGAAACATACATCTGTGCTCACCTAGTAATTAGGCCCTATGAACACTATTCGTGATTCTTGAGAGATTGGATTCCCAGTGAAATCCATCTTGATGATAGAATCCTTGTAGGTAGGGAGGATACTTAGTGTGTTTCACATTCAACTTGGTTAGTGCATCTTCTCTTATTGATCGATACATTCTCTCCTAGGAGAGGTTGATAGATCATGTGGGGTTGACATCATGAGCTTTGGTGAATCAAACTTGGTTAGTGCATCTTCCCTTATTGATTGATACATTCTCTCTCTGGAGGGGTTGATAGATCATGTGGGGTTGATATCATAGACCTTGGTGAGACAAACTTTGTCTTAGCGTGTCAGATTTATCTGTCTGCTTTGTTTGGGTTAAAAGTGAAAAGGTGTCAAAAACCTTAGATCTGGAGCCAAGTCCCCTTGTGGTACAATACTGTGAGTCATCTTTAGAGAGGGTTAACCGTAGCAGACACTCCCTTCACAGGGAAAACTGCATTGACAAAACCTCAAGTGGTAATAGCCATTTTCGCCGTGGTAGTGACAGCCGCTATATAAATGTCCTTGTGGAAGAAATCTCCATAGGTGTGGTTCATTGTTGGGTTGTCAGATCTCCCTAGTAGCTCCTAAAGATTAAGTTCTCAGACTATGTCAAAACCCTGGTGTGCTGGGATTGGAGTTCACCCCTTTGGATCATAAAAGTTGTAGAGTCAAGCCATTACTAAAAACCCTAGCGAGGCCAAATTTTTATTTTCTAGGGTATATGTGCGTTATTGCAAAACATTTTTGGAACATACACAATTAGCACTTTTGAGGATTGGAACGAATAAGTCACTTGATTGTTCATGCGCAAGGTTGCTTTTGCCCTTGTTCATTATTTTCAGACATGCTTGAAATCACTTGCTTGCTATTTTGTGTGCTTGTTTATCTATCTGGTTACTGAAAATAAACAAATCTGCTACAATTCTCAAATCTGGACATTGAAATTTGCAAACAATTCAAATCTGAAAACTCAAAATTTGCAAAATCTGAAGTAAAATCCTTTTCTGGAGTCAAAAGTCATCTCAGGAGGTCAGAAAGTCATACGAGCTTTCTCAAAGTGTCATTTCATTACAGCCCATCTGTCGTATGATTGAGTACCCAGTGTCGTATGAGTTTTCATGCTAGCAAATTCTCAAAGTCAAAATCTTGCAATTGTCGTATGAGATTTTCAAGTGTCATTTCATTGGCTACTTGCTATCGTACAAGTTTTTCAACTGTCATTTCATTGCCTACCAACTGTTGTACGAGTTTGCAGAGTGTCATTTGGGAAAATTTTGAAAAGTTGTCAGAAAATTGTCAGAATTGTCAGATACTTTAGCTTTTACAACCTATTTCCAGAATCTGTCATACAAATCACTATGTCAAGAACAAAGTAGTAGCTATTGAGAATTAGTACACATGTCTCAAAGAATCAGTACACATGAGGAAGAAAATCTAATGAGGGCCATGATGAAACAGATGCATGCTATGCAAGTTGAACTTAACAATCTTAAGAAAGAGAAGGAACCTAAAGAGTTCTCCATGGAAGCTCTATGCCCTTTTCCATTTGATAAAGACTTGTACATGTCACCATGCCCCCAGAAAAAATTTGAGCAACGTGATAACCCTTATGATACCTCTTCCATAGAGAGTGACACATCCAACTTTGGAGACTATGGTGACTATGATGACAGACAATGTAATGATACCTATGACACCTTTGTTCCTAAGAGTCCTCCTCGTCGTGTGTTCCTACTTACTACGAATGGGCCATCACATTGGATAGATCGTGATGGTGATCCATATGATTTTGATTTTGAAAGAGACTTTGATAGCTTTTGTGGATAATATCTAGATGATACATCTACTTCTATTGAGGAATATAAAATGTACCATGCTGATTTGAAACATCAATAGTACAAGGATCTCTCCTCTAAGAACTCTCATGCTGAAAATAAAGATTACACTCTCAAGAAAGATCATGTTAATGTTGAACCTTTGTCTTGTGATGGTTCCCTTCCATCCCCTACTTCCTCCAATACCTATACATTTCCTAAAGCTTCCGAGTCTTTCAAATCTTTCACAGAACCTTCATTCGACACAAGCCCTGATACTTTTCATGCGGTTCCCTAGAGTTATCCTCCAGGGCTACCTCTTAAAGAAACTCAAGCTAACCTTCACTTGGCTGCAAATAATTTCAATAATGATAAACCTAAAGAGCCTAAGCCTTCATATGCTATAATCCCTACTTCAGCTAGTCCTCCACCATCTCTTCCAAAGTCATCCATACAATCCCAACATGCTTCCTGGTCCTTAGAAGTGGCTCCATGTCAAGAGGACTCGAAAAATGATGAAGAAAAGAACATAAAGAAAGATCAAGATCAAGAACCCTCCATGTCATATACTCCTTTTCCCAATGTCTCTTATCTACTTCATGGTTCTTTTGATCTTGCACCCCCTTTTTCATGCATTCCACCATGTCTTAAGTCTTCTCATAAACAAGATCAAGCTACTACTTCCAATGTTAAGCCTATTGAAAATCAAGAGAAAAATTATGCGCTTGTGCTATCCAAAGATCCTTGTCAAGATCAAAGTCTTCCATCTTCTTGTTCTACCACTCCATGTTCATTTCCACTTTCTACTCTTCCTAAGTCTTTGTAAGCTTTGAACAATCCTATCAAAGAAGGTGCTCCTATTCAAGATGTTCACGATCCTATTGAAAATCTTAATGCTCACTCCAAAGATGCTGATATCCTTGGTTGTCATATAGATGCTGATGAACTTATTGATTATCTTTTTGTATCTTCCACATCCATCCTTGGACCTCTTCCACCACTACAAAGGGCTTTACGTCTGCCTTCCATCTTGGGTCCTTATGTCCCTTCACTTTCCCCTCCTAACTCTCCTAATTCGTCATCCATCTTTGGTCCTTATATACCTCCATCTCTCATCTTTCCTCAAGATCAACATAGATGCATACCCTTGAATCCTTTTCATCCACCCACCCATCTAAACCAGTCATATCCTCCTTCTTCTTCCACAAGTCCCAAGTCTTTTGGAAGTAACTTGAATGTTCAATACAAGAAAAAGAAGTAATACAAGAATCCATCAAAAAGAGAAGATCACCATGTCTCTTCTAAATGACATGGAGGCATAAAGTCAAAAGAGATATCTAAGAAAAAAACTACAAGACAAGTATGGGTTCCAAAATCCATCATTAAAAATATTATCTCTAGATCATCAAAAGGAAATAAAAAGCCTACGGCTATATGGATTCCAAAGTCTCTCTTGAAAGAGTCTAGTGTTGAGCAAAAAGTGAAATTGACATTCAAGCTTCCAAAGACTTCCACTTCATCTTCTTCAAAAAATATTCTTCCATTCCATGTGCCTAAACCACAACCTCTGCTATCCATTCGCCATATTCCTTCATTCACATTTCCTCCATCCTCTCCCCACCCTTCAAGGTGTGTGTTGATGTTGATCTTGCCTTCCTTTCCATCTACCCTTTCACGATCCTTCCATTCATTATCCTTCTACCTTTTATCATTTTTCCTCATTTGCCTATTCCTCCTATCTTCCAACCTCACTTGCTTTACATAAAACCCTATCCTCCATTTTTCTCTTCCATATTCCTTTCCCTATCAGCATCTTTGAGCATATAATTTTGAATCTTTGGCATATCATGGTTTATCCTTTCAAGGAGCATTATCTAAAAAGCTTGCCTTCTTCCAAAAAAAAAAAGAAATAAAAATGAAAAAATTGAAAATGTGCCTTGGTGAAAACCTGGAAACAGGTGCCTTGGTAGCAAAAGTAAAGAGAAATAAATTCATCCTGTGGTGAAAACCACTCGCTTGTGGTGCCTTGGATAAGTACCATGATGAAAATTTGGCAATCAGGCATCATGCGTAGTTCTTCTACATATTTCATCCATTCCATCTTCTCTCTTTGATCTTGACAATGTTGATCTATACACGAACATTTGGCTATCTTGTGAGCTATCTTACGATGATCTTGCTTTCAGTCCCTTCTTGTTTAGCCTTCATGTCTATCTTCCTCTATTCATTTTCACTTGTTGCTATACTTTTCCCCTTTGGTCTTGATCTAATAGAAGAAAGAGTAAAACACAGTGCTATGAAGCCTCTTGACATGTCTACTCATTTGGACTACATCCTTTCCTTATTTGGCATTACGCTTTTGTGACTTATCCTATGCTGAACTTTCATTCCTTGTCCAAATGTGCTTTACATGACAATTTTTCCCTAGCTTGGGTATTCTTGAGGAGTTTTCCCTTGAGGATTTCTTCCCTTCATTATCTTTTAATCTCTTATCTTCCATCTCTTCCACCAGCTTGTCAATCCCTCTTGTTCTCCACCTTGCTAGACATTGGGACTGCACAATATGATCTTGCTTAGGAGTTTGCAATGGAAAAAGATGCTATCAAGTATACCAAGTATCAAAACAAGTATCAAAACCAGTATCAGAACAAGTATCAGAACAAGTATCAGAACAAGTGTCAGAACCAGTATCAAAAAAAATATCAGAACGCCTACTAGGGCTACACCTTTCACTTTAGTTTATGGGCCTGAAGCGGTACTGCCTATTGAGGTCAAAATCCCATCACTAAGAATCAGAATGCATGGTCTAGTAACTGATGATGACTACAGAGTGTCTAGGTTGCAAGAACTTGAACTACTAGATGAGCTCAGACAAGCACCGTATGATCATCTCAGAGTATATCAGGAGAGAATGTCTAGAGGCTACAACAAGAAAGTCAGACAAAGAATTTTAGGTTGGTGATCTAGTCTTGAGAGAATATCCTAAAAATCAATCCCATCGAGAATGCAAGGGGAAGTTTGAACCCAATTGGTTGGGTCCCTTTGTAATCACTGCTACTTTTGGCTCTGGTGCCTATCAACTCTCAACGACTAAAGGAGAATAGCTCTGAGAACCAATCAACGTTCTCCATATGAAGAAATTTTAAACCTAAGGCATTCAGTCTATGGTAAAATGTCCTGAAAAAATCTTAAAAATTGGAAAATATCCTAAAAAAATGAACATCTTGGTGAAAACCTAGCAATAGGCACCTTGATGATTCACAAAAAAATTGAAAATATCAAAAATTCAAAAAAATTGAAAAATGAAAAATGCAAAAAAATGAGAAAAAGAAAAAAAGTGTCTTGGTGAAAACTTGGAAACAGGCACCTTGGTAGCAAAAATAGAATCTCTGCCAAGATGGTGAAAACCTAGCAAACGGGCACCACTTGTTTCAAAATGCTCCATCTATCAGCACAATCTTGGTCTTTCCTAGCTTTCAATTTTGCTTTAGTTTGTACATATCTTTCGGTTTGTTTCTGCATTTTCAATTTTCAAGTAAGTCGGTCTGTACACCAATCAGCTCAAGCGTCTGTATCCTATCAATGCTTAACACTTGGGGGAAATCAATGTCATATCCTATGGTCTCCCATGTATCTAAGATGTATCATATCTAGTCAGATTCCTTTGAAGCTTCATGTGAGTCAGTCAGTCAGTCTTGTCTCCAGAAAGGATTTTGCATCTACAACAATGCAATCAAACATCAAACAACAAACTGAAAACAATCTATGCTTTTTTTATATGCTTTTATCTCCTTGTATGCTTACTGATTCGCATTGAGATTTTTGCATATTGTGTCCCTTTGAGCTCTTCGATGATGTCCTTTATAGGATTTAGAGAGTGATGACTAGGGGCATAATCTTTTCTTTGTCTTCTGCTTGTATGTGAAAATATAACAACTTTGGAAATTTCGGATTGAAATGGTGTCCAACTATAAGAGCCTCTATCTCGAATTGGATGGCCATGCGTACCTCGACCATTAATACCCAAAAAATTCAAGGAAGTTTGATCTAACTATTGTCTTTTTGAGTGAGTTCTTTCTCCTACTGTGAAACGCGGTCTTGCCTAAGGATGTGAATGATAAAGGGTCACTACGGGTAATTCACATTGGATTTAGAATGATCTCTTGACTATTTGATGTGTTTGCAATGCAAGGTGTATTCAGGTCATCACGACGTTTATGTTTTGATGCTTATACAAATTGCTATATCAAAATGGACATGATATTTAGGTCATCCTGACGTTTATGCCTTGGTGCTTATATCTAATCCGACATTTTGAAAATAAAATCAATATTCATATATCCATGGTTGTTGACCAGTGGGTGTTGTATTGATTCTTTCGCATACAAATCGATATTCATATGTCTATGGTTTCATAGCTAGTGGGCATTTTATTGATTTATCCAGTTACCTAAAAGTTCAATGATGATAACAAATCGACACATGATCAGTGACTAGGTCCTAGGACTTAGGTTGCATTTCATTTTGCATGTCTCTTTGCATTTTGCATGTTGCATGATCTCACAATGGCTAAACGAACTTCAATGCTTAAACAATTCTCCACTTGCATCTTCAAATCTAACAAGAGTTGAATCTCACACGAAGGTTCCTCCAATGAAACAGAAAGTAGAATCCTTTTTCAAGATCAAAATCAAAATAAGAGATCGTTTATTATGTCAAAATCATGATTTAAAATTTTGGGCCCAGGACGGTCTACTGCTTGCATATTCAACCTTCAATCATCACAAAAATCCAGAATTCAAATTAATTGATTATCTTACATCAAACTATCAAAATTTCAACTATGGTCAACTATGGTCAACTCATGGTTTAACCTAGTCAAACTTGGTCTTTTGGACCTCTAAACGATGTAGAATGCATTCTCGGACGTGTTTAACCACTTCTCAAATCAATTAGCATGCTTCTAAACTATCAACGCTGACTTTTTTTGTCAGATTTCAATTTCAATCCCGAAGGGGGCATGGTATTGCACATCATTAAAAGTCTATAATCTAAATTTGAAATCATATCTTCCTTAGTAATCAAGACAAAAACCACATCTAGTTACTGATTCATCAAAAAAGACCTCATCACTTGGGGCAAATCTATCATCACTTGGGGCATATCAGATTCATCAAGATCCATATCAATCTGGTATTCTCCTAATCTTGTAAATTGTATCAGTTTTTGCAACCATTGGATCATAGTGTTCTTTCCTTGGTTCTTCGGCAACTGAAGGGTTCGGATGTGATACCTGCTAGTTCTGCTAAGACAATTGAGTCTAGAACCAGTCACTCACTTCTTCGCAATCCTAAGGTTTAGAATCAGGTGTTTTGACACTTTTTCACAATCATCAGTTCATCACTGCTATAGTGAACATTATCATTGGTCATTCAGGACCTAATATCTTCAAACCTAGCATCATCATATCTTTCAGTCAGCTTTTGTCTCATATCAATTATGAATTTTGAATCAGTTTCATATCTCTATCAAACACAGACTATCTTTGAACCATTGCGCTTTGCACAGTAATTCAAAGAGGGGCAAAATGTAATACCCCAAAAATGGGTTATATGTTCATTAACCTCTATATCGACACATCAAATGAAATCGGCATCAAAGTCCTAACCAAAGGCACATCTGCACATCATCAAATCCTAATTGATTATCATAAATTCTGCATCGGAGAATATTCCTAGTAATATTCCTAATCATCATAATTATCTTTAATTTAATGATTATTTGGCGATAAATCCCATTTATCCTAAGTTTGATTAATTGAATATTTTCATATTTAATTAATTGGATTTAATTCTGCCACTTAATTATTTAATTGAATTTAATTATATTTATTCCTAAGTATTATTATTTAAATTTGACAATAAATCAAAATTCCTATTATTAATTGATTAAATTCTTATTTAATTAATTAAAGAAAGTTGTCATATTTAATGATATTATTTTTGAATAAAAGTTTGATTAAATGATTGATTAACCCATAAATCAATTGTTTTATTTTTCAAAAATTAGTTAAGTTGAAGATAAATCACTTTATTTATTTATTGATTCATAATTATCCATGTGCACAATCAAAGAACAGTTAAACTCCAAATCAAAAAATCAATGCAAGTTATTGACTTTTTGGAACCTAACATCCTTTTGGAGTTCAAAAAGCTGATCTAAACTCTAATTTGAGTTAAAAAGCTATTTTTGCATGATTTGCATGTTTTTGTGAGTTAATTATTCTTTATTTAAAAATAACTCAAAAATCAACTTGAGTTATTTGAGTGATTTATGGCTTTTTTTTCCATGCACCTCCAAAGCCCTGGATTTCTATAAATTAAGGCTTCAGCTCATCTCAAATTATCTCATAATTTTGCAAGCTTACTTTGTCAAAGTCGTCTACGAATTGCACAACTATTTTGGAGAATTGGAATCTGGAGAATCAAAGCTTATTGCGAATCAAGACTATTGTAAGATCAATTTTTTTGTTTTACATTCTTTTTCATATCATTGTTAGATCATTTTAGCATATCAATTTCTATATTAGCATAGATTCCATATCATTCATATTGCATAGAAAATATAAAAAATATAGATTAATTGCATTCATATTTCATATCTAGATCAATTGCATTCAAATCCTTCATTTAGGTGTCATTTAGGTCACTGATCTCGATAACAATCTGAGAACATCAATCTCGCACCTACTAGAAGGTAGTAAATCGCTTGGTTAGATTAGATTTCAATTTTGCATGATTTTGATTATAGCTAACCTCTAATGTTTTACTGAAGTGTTCTGTCTACAAATCAGGTACAATTTTCACACACACAATATGCAAGTCATGAACTATTTAAATGAAATGCACTATGAAATGAGTATATCTCCACAACTTCATGGAACATCTTAGAACTTCATAATAACTGGAATTTGATTTTCATCATTGAGCTAGTTATGTTGCAAGGAAATGAAAACATCATGGTATAATTAAACTAGGATAACCTGAGCACTTCTTGCATGGATTTTAATGTAGCAAATGTGACAAGCATCTAGGTATAATTGAACCAAGATGACCTAAGTTTTGTTTGCATAACAGACAAGGAATATCCCCCCCCTCCATTGGGGAACAAATATTTGGAGTCGAGGTATGTGCTGGAGTATCACTATTAATAGAATTTGTAGAGGAACATGATTTGTATGTTGTCAATACTATTAAATTGATGAAGGCACTTATGCACAGACACCCCAATTATTTGTTCTTTCGATTTCAGTAGAAAATATCCCACAAACAACAATCAAAGAAAATACCATGCCCCATCTTGGCTATCCTAATCAATGACATATTGGGAGTTTCAAACTCATGTCAAAGATATCACGGAATAGAATAGGAAACACGATAACAAGGAAATCCAAATATGAATGCATAATCTACAACAAATCATTCTAACATGCCTGTCATGAATATACATTTCTTTTGCCAAAAGATAGTGTAAGATATAGTGATTAGTTCAATTGATGATGTATAGTCAAGAATCGATAGATAAACAACCATGTTTCGAAGGATAGATCACAGATTTTGATTCATCATAAAGATATCATTGTGAAAGAATGTTGGATTGTGTTTGCTTTGTCTGGTGAAAATACTCCATTCTATCCTCTAAGAGTCATGACTATCATAGATCCAATTCCTGAACTAGGTCAAGGACATGCCCCTAGCTAGGTGATGGATTGACTTATTATGGATGAAGAAGGACGCAACAAGACTAGGATGAAGACCATGACAAATGAACAAGCTATGATGGGATTTTATTATGGTTAGATACAATGGATGGTGTATGAATTGGCCATTTTATTATGATATATACATGGCAGGAATGGGGACTGACTAGCCATTTTATTGTGGATATATATAATGAATGGACACACTATAAAAATCCTAATAGATAAAGGAGCTAACTTGATACACATGGTGCATGTTGCCAGGTTTTCACCACATGCTTTTATTGCAATTTTCTTTTGATTTTTTGTATTTTTTGTATTTACAAAATATATACAGAGCCCTTGCATTGGGATTTCAAGGATAGAACTTCTTGAGGTGGATACTGTTAAGAGGTTCATCCAAAGGATCTCCCTCAGGTGTGGACAATTGATAAGTGTCGAAACCATAAATTGTTGTAACTACAAAAGGACCTAACCAATTGGGTTCAAACTTGCCCTTCTTCTCACGATGCAATTGATTCTTTGGATTTTCTCGAAGGACTAAGTCACCCAACTGAAAGTCTCTGATCTTTACCTTGCTATTATATTGATGAGACATATGCTGCTGACAGACTTTCAAATGATCATAAGCTCTCTGACAACATTCATCTAGTAGTTCTAGTTCAGTCAACCATGCAACTCTATAGTCTTCATTAGGAATCAAATCTTTGAGAGTGACACGAAGTGAAGGCAACTTGACCTCAAGGGGTAGGACTACTTCAGATCCATAGACAAGGGTATATGGGGTGGCTCTAGTGGGAGTATGGATGGAAGTACGGTAAGCCCATAAGGCTGGATTCAATTGGATATGTCAGTCACGACCAACGTCATTGATAGTCTTTTGTAGGATCTTAACAATTATTTTATTTGATGCCTCATCTTGGCCATTTCCCTGGGGATAATATATGGGTGATATGGAATTTTGTGCACAATTCATCCATGTCCTGATTTTGAAATTATTTCCCATGATCTGTAATGAGATACATAGGTATACCATATCTACAAATGATATAATTTAGGATAAACATGGATATTTATTTTCCTATGGTGGTAATCAATGGAACGGCCTCAATCCATTTAGTAAAATACTCTGTTGCAGTGAGAATCCATTTGTGGCCATTGGAAGATGGAGGGTTGATAGCGCCCATGAGGTTGAGTCCCCACCGACTGAATGGAAAGGTAGTTGTAAAAGGATGTAACTCTTGTGCTGGAGCATGAATAAGGTTTCCATGTATCTGACATTTCTTGCATACCCTAGAAAAATGAAAGGAATCTATTTCCATGGTAGGCCAATAATAACCCATACGCATGAGTTTCTTATCCAAAGAGGGACCACTCGAATGTGTCCCACAAATACCCTCATGTACATCTCACAAGGTAGTTTGAGCTTCATCATGCTTGAGACATCATAGGAGAGTACTGCCAAGACCTTGCTGATAAAGGGTATCAGATATTAAGACATACTGGGAGGCTTGGCGGAGAAAAGTTCATTTTTGATTTCAGGATAGGTCAGGGAGTAGGATGTCATTTTTTAGATAGGAATAAACACTAATACATTTGGGGTGAAATTCCGATGGCAATTTGTGACGGCAGGCAAATGTCATGCGGTTTTGGCTTTTTTTTTTCAAATATAGCCCGACACCGTCGCAATTGCGATGACAATACATTTGGCAACATCGCCATTGCAACGTTGTCAGGATATAAGGCAAAAAAACAAAGGAACGTTGTCATTTGTGTTTTCAACAGCGCCGTAACCCTCCGCGAAATCACATCGGGATATAAGGGCAAAAAAAACAAGAACATTCTCATTTGTGTTTTCAATAGCGTCGTAACCCTCTGCGAAATCACATCAGGATATAAGGGCAAAAAAAACAAGAATGTTGTCATTTGTGTTTTCAACAGCGCTGTAACCCTCCGCGAAATCACAGCTACAATTTCTAAGTATGTTGGGTTTATTTTTCTTTTGTCATTATTATGTAATCTGGTATTCAGCTGTTAGAGAGCTAAAATACCCAGAAATGAGGACATATCTGTGTTGAATTTATTGTTAGCGGCTTTGGTTATTTAGAAGTTTAATTTTATTTGTTCATCTTTCAAGCACAAACATTTTGTGGACCGTAACGTCTTCATTGTTTCGGGTATGCAGTGAAACAGCCCTAACTTGCAATTGCGACGTTGTCGGGATATAAGGGCCAAAAAAAAAAGGAACGTTGTCATTTGTGTTTTCAACAGTGCTGTAACCCTCCGCGAAATCACATCGGGATATAAGGGCAAAAAAAACAAGAACGTTGTCATTTGTGTTTTCAACAGCGCCGAGAGAGATTCCCTCCGCGAAATCACAGCTACAATTTCTGAGTACGTTGGGTTTATTTTTCTTTTGTCATTATTATGTAATCTGGTATTCAGCTGTTAGAGAGCTAAAATACCCAGAAATGAGGACATATCTGTGTTGAATTTATTGTTAGCGGCTTTGGTTATTTAGAAGTTTAATTTTATTTGTTCATCTTTCAAGCACAAACATTTTGTGGACCGTAACGTCTTCATTGTTTCGGGTATGCAATGAAACAGCCCTAACTTGCGACTACCTTCACGGTACTTGTGTACATTATCATGTTGTCTTTACAGTGACTGTCCTCATTCAAGTGGCAATTACACAAGGGACAGTCACTGTGAGATGTCCTCATTTGTGACAAGGATAGTCACACTTAGGACATCTCACAGTGATATTCCCTTGTGTAATTGCCACTTGAATGTATTGCTATTGAACCACATTAATGCTTTTCTTCTTCAACAAATGAGGACAGTCACTCTAAAGACAACATGATAATGTACACAATTACCAAAAAATGATCTTGTTAATTGATGTAACACTTTGTCTTGCTCACTCCCTATCCTTCACTAGGGTCTCTTTAGGCCAATGTTTTGACTTGATAGGGTACTTAACTATCCCTACACTCTTTAGGTATCTCTACCCAAGATCCCACTCCTTCAACTAGTGCACACCAACAAGAAATACAACGAACTCTGCTCAATACCAATCCAGCTACTAGGACACTCCTAGTCTTGTCTTCACAAATTGAAACACATTCAACTAGAACTTTACTCCATGGAGAGGCTGGCCACTAGGACCTCTATTTGTTTCAATATTACTCCTTCACCTATACTTTTCATCAGTACTTCAATCCGGTTCATCAAACCATGCCAATTGCACCCAAAAATAGGCTGCTAGCAATTAGGCCTTTGTCAAGCCTTTTTGTTTATATTAAGCCACCTAAAGGGCTTAGGATTCAGATGCCCTTTATTGAGAACTCCAAGATATCTAAGGTCTTCTCCTCCTAGATTTTTTGTACACCAACTCCTACAGCCATGCCTGAAAACAAGTATTTTGACACAACTTGGACAGTCTGACTAAGAGTTTGTTTTCTTAGCAACCAAAGAAACTCACCCAATCTTCTAATTTGACTTGGGGCTTCTTTAGATGTGTGTCTACCTCTCCATGAGATTTTAGTTGAAGCAACCAATGCATTCAACTTGTTGTAATCTTCTTGTAATGATTTGTCATCCCTAACTGTGCTCAACTAACTCACCTAGGACATCATTGCAAACATAGAAAATGAGCTTCCCAGGGCCCCTCCTTCCAAACATAGAGTACATGGAGTCTCCTCACCCATTCCAAGAGCCCGTACAAAATTGACAATGGAATGATGAGCTAAGACTCCATTTGTTCAACCTACCTGGTTCAAACCAATGATAGGGTACTTAACAAAAGAATTAACAAACTAGTTGGAATGCTTCAAAACTCAAAAAAAACACAACATAGAATAACAAAACAACTTGTACTAACTTTTCCAATAGACACTGCGAGCTATCTAATCCATTAATCAACTGACAACAAAGAAACAAAAAAACTCAAGAATTCACTAAAACCGTGTTACTCTACAAATCTTCTTAATTCCAAATGTTTTTCCCCCCAACCTTTTGCACAGATTGATGGAGGCCTCTTATAGTTGATCTGATGCCTAATTCAATGGTTTCATATAGTTACATAACCATCTTACTCGAAAATGCTCCCTTGCACAAATGTTGTCAATGTTGTGAATGACAACATTAACAACTTGTTACAACCTTTGGGATTTTGGTTCAAAACTTATTGTTCAAACACCATAAGACCCTAACCATGACTTAGTTATGCTATTTAGACCTCACATAGGCCATTTCTACACTTCTTTGCCCAATTTGACCCCTAAATGCTTCATTCCCACTTTTGCCACAATATTGGTAACTTGGGTACAAATTGGCACTTGCCTTCACAAAGGTCACACATGAGGACATCTCACAGTGATCGATTGTCCCTTGTGTAATTTCCACTTGAATGTATTGCTATTGAACCACATTAATGCTTTTCTTCTTCAACAAATGAGGACAGTCACTCTAAAGACAACATGATAATGTACACTCACTGTAAGGACAGTCACAAATGAGGACATCTCACAGTGACTATCCCTTGTGTAATTATCACTTGAATGTATTGCTATTGAACCACATTAATGCTTTTCTTCTTCAACAAATGAGGACAGTCACTCTAAAGACAACATGATAATGTACACTCACTGTAAGGACAGTCACAAATGTACACTCACTGTAATTGCCGCTTGAATTACACAAGGGACAGTCATTGTGAGATGTCCTCATTTGTGACAAGGACAGTCACACATGAGAACATCTCACAGTGATTGTCCCTTGTGTAATTGCCACTTGAATGTATTTCTATTGAACCACATTAATGTTTTTCTTCTTCAACAAATGAGGACAGTCACTCTAAAGACAACATGATAATGTACACTCACTGTAAGGACAGTCACAAATGAGGACATCTCACAGTGACTGTCCCTTGTGTAATTGCCGCTTGAATTACACAAGGGACAGTCATTGTGAGATGTCCTCATTTGTGACAAGGATAGTCACACATGAGGACATCTCACAGTGATTGTCCCTTGTGTAATTGCCACTTGAATGTATTGCTATTGAACCACATTAATGCTTTTCTTCTTCAACAAATGAGGACAGTCACTCTAAAGACAACATGATAATGTACACTCACTGTAAGGACATTCACAAATGAGGACATCTCACAGTGACTGTCCCTTGTGTAATTGCCGCTTGAATTACACAAGGGACAGTCATTGTGAGATGTCCTCATTTGTGACAAGGACAGTCACACATGAGGACATCTCACAGTGATTGTCTGTAATGTCCCCTTTTTGGCTAACTTGGAAAACAGGAACAATTACTCCACTTCTCAGACTTACTCTATCAGATACTTACAATTAAACTAAGTAATGGAGGTTACTTAAGATATCAACCGCTATTTCAGATTCAATCACAATATGTGTGCAAGATGATATTGATACCAATATGTTTAATAGCACTGTCGGATATAATGATATGAAATAAGCTATGAATATGATGTTTCCTATCACTTATAGTGATAGTATAATGATGCTATGTCTAATATAAACAATATCGATATACAATCAATAAGTATTGCTTGCAGCAATGTATTTGCTGTGTCTGATATGATGATGTAATTATGCAAATGTGTAATATCGCTATGAGTGATATGTTGCTATTTCAGATTCTAAATTATATGCTTGCAACTTCAAATATTGATGCTGTTTCTGACTATCCTTTCTATCTGTGCAATCATGGTGTTGTCTCTGATCTGCAATGATAAACTTGAAACCAAACTGCCAAAGGCAGATGCTCTATTGAGTATATCCAAATATGGATAAGTAAATAAAGTTCCAATGATGCCTTGAGTGACTGATGAGAATGCATTCTTATATTGTCTTTAACAAATGAAGAGATGCTATGAATGAGACGTGTCTTGTTTCTTCCTCCATGTCCCTTTGTTAATCACACCTTTCCATAATCCAACAGTTCGCATAATATTATTTCATTATTTTCTGATCATAGATAACTCCCAGATTGACTCAATATCAAATCTTTTTATGAAGGTAATCTTCCCTAATTGGTAGTGCAACCAGTAGTTAACATCCACTGTGTTTGTATTAGTTTGGTCTAACTATCATTAGTATTTAGTCAATCGATATTAACTCTTGCCTTATCCCATATTGTTATGATTATATCCAATCTTTCTACTTTGATATAAGTCGATATCATTTTCTGATAATTGTCCATTTATTGGTTGATTGCTGGTAATGGAGTTTGATCTTGAAATTGATTTCCATTCCTGTTAATACTTAAGGATACATTGTACTTATTATCCGCGACTGATGCCTCATTCATCGATAGCTTGTGATATAATCACTGATGTTTTTGTGTTTCTACAAGATGTGGTTTATCTCAGACAATCGATAATCTTTCAATCCTTTAGTCGATATCCTCCTATGTGGTGTCTATTGATATAGATAGTAGAATTCAATCTAGTTTCTGTTATTGTCATGATAACATAGGAAGTGATGGTGCATATTTGCTAGCGGGTCTTCATGTTTGATATTGCTTTATCGGATATGTCATTGTCTAAACTTGTGCAATTAATGATTATTTATAATATATGAATGGTTATCCTTCTTGCTTATCAATACATCTTCTGAAACACATAGCGACCTATCCCTTATTCATATCATGTTGATCTTGACTTCATAGTATTCGGTTCATTAATGATCCTCTCATGGTATCGATGTGTAATGACTAGTGATTGTTGTATCACTTCTTCATTCCTCATCGTGATAGATAATGCAGATGTTTAACGTAGATGTATATCGATTACAGATATTCGATATTGCTTTAAACGTTATTATTATTATTATTATTATTAATGTTATTGTTATTATTAAATATTATAATTAATGATGTTAGTAATATTAATAATATTATAATAAATATTATTATAGTGATAACATATTGTTTTATATTGAGAGGTTTATTAATATTATTTATATATTAAAATTATTATATCAATAATTGATTTAATATTATTACTTAATATATTATTATAATATAATATATATAATTTATTAATAATTATTTATTATTAATTTATATTATAATTATAATCATAATTATATTACTTATTAATATTTTAATATTATTTAATTAACATATTACTTATTATGCTAACTATATATTATTATTATCTGTTGATAATAATTATATATTATTGTTATATACCGTTAATAATAGATTATTATATATCATCTAATCATTTTATTATTATACTAAGTTCAATATGTCATGGCTCATGACATTGTGCCTTGTGTAATTGCCACTTCAATGTATTGCTATTGAACCACATTAATGCTTTTCTTCTTCAACAAATGAGGACAGTCACTCTAAAGACAACATGATAATGTACACTCACTGTAAGGACAGTCACAAATGAGGACATCTCACAGTGACTGTCCCTTGTGTAATTGCCGCTTGAATTACACAAGGGACAGTCATTGTGAGATGTCCTCATTTGTGACAAGGACAGTCACACATGAGGACATCTCACAGTGATTGTCCCTTGTGTAATTGCCACTTGAATGTATTGCTATTGAACCACATTAATGCTTTTCTTCTTCAACAAATGAGGACAGTCACTCTAAAGACAACATGATAATGTACACTCACTGTAAGGACAGTCACAAATGAGGACATCTCATAGTGACTGTCCCTTGTGTAATTGCCACTTGAATGTATTGCTATTCAGCCACATTAATGCTTTTCTTCTTCAACAAATGAGGATAGTCACTCTAAAGACAACATGATAATGTACACTCACTGTAAGTGTACATTATCATGTTGTCTTTACAGTGACTATCCTCCTTCAAGTGGCAATTACACAAGGGACAGTCACTGTAAAGACAACATGATAATGTAGAGAAACGTTGTCATTTGTATTTTCAACAGCGCTGAGAGAGATTCCATCCGCGAAATCACAGCTACAATTTCTGAGTACGTTGGGTTTATTTTTCTTTTGTCATTATTATGTAATCTGGTATTCAGCTGTTAGAGAGCTAAAATACCCAGAAATGAGGACATATCTATGTTGAATTTATTGTTAGCGGCTTTGGTTATTTAGAAGTTTAATTTTATTTGTTCATCTTTCAAGCATAAACATTTTGTGGACCGTAACGTCTTCATTGTTTCGGGTATGCAATGAAACAGCCCTAACTTGCGACTACCTTCACGGTACTTGTGTACATTATCATGTTGTCTTTACAGTGACTGTCCTCATTCAAGTGGCAATTATACAAGGGACAGTCACTGTGAGATGTCCTCATTTGTGACAAGGACAGTCACACATGAGGACATCTCACAGTGACTATCCCTTGTGTAATTTCCACTTGAATGTATTGTTATTCAACCACATTTATGGGCCTGTTTGGAGCACGACACACAGTAGCATCTACAGAGAAGAAGTTTGGTATGCAATGGTCTTGAAACCTCCTGAGAAATTCTTGGTATACATTTGTGTGGTGCAAAAGCTTCGTTGAAAGAGAAAAAGAAGAAAAGAATAGAAATGATTTTTTTCTTTTTATGTCATATACTGTAACCAGCTACTTATAACTTGCAAAAATTATTATAACCATTTGAAATTGAAACTTGGTTTAATGTGAAACTGAGAACTGCTTTATTAGAGCTTTCTGTGATTTAGATTCAGACATCAAGAACATTGTTTGCCTAATATTGTGATTAATGCTTATTTATTAATATCTCATACTAACAGACAATTGATAATTGTAGGGAAAAATTCATTGGGGGTCTTTGAGGATCCACCAGAAGCCAAGGAGAAAATGTATTCAAATGCTAAAGATGGTGTAACAGTCCTTACAGCTATTGAACCTTGCTGTGTAGATCATCTCTGATTCTCCAAGTTCAACAGTACTGTGGTATTCCTTTGGATACTTCTAATGGTAAATTTCAGACATCAAGTTCTTTTCGTATGAAACTACTACATTTGTAATCTGTAGTTTTAAACTTTTAGTTTATAAATGTTCATCAGCTTTAGTTCGTATGCTGCCATTTCAAGTATGATTAATGAAGTTACCTTTATCACAGGATGAAAGTGAGCAGTTAGCATACTGGTACGGAGCTGGCAGCATTGATACGGTGACTAGGACATCGTTTAATGGTGGTATTGTGTTTTCCCGTGTTTAGGGCATCGGCCTTTTGAAGCATTGCCTTCATCTTTCTTAAGTCTAAGTTTTAAGTTTGTTTATCTCTCTTGGCGTTGTTGAAAATACAAATGACAACGTTCTTGTTTGTTTTGCCCTTATATCCCGATGTGATTTCGCGGAGGGTTACGGCGTTGTTCAAAACACAAATGAAAACACAAATCCCTTGTGTAATTGCCACTTGAAGGAGGACAGTCACTGTAAAGACAACATGATAATGTACACTTACAGTGAGTGTACATTATCATGTTGTCTTTAGAGTGACTATCCTCATTTGTTGAAGAAGAAAAGCATTAATGTGGCTGAATAGCAATACATTCAAGTGGCAATCACACAAGGGGCAGTCACTGTGAGATGTCCTCATTTGTGACTGTCCTTACAGTGAGTGTACATTATCATGTTGTCTTTAGAGTGACTGTCCTCATTTGTTGAAGAAGAAAAGCATTAATGTGGTTCAATAGCAATACATTCAAGTGGCAATTACACAAGGGACAATCGATCACTGTGAGATGTCCTCATGTGTGACTATCCTTGTCACAAATGAGGACATCTCACAATGACTGTCCCTTCTGTAATTGCCACTTGAATGAGGACAGTCACTGTAAAGACAACATGATAATGTACACATACAATGAGTGTACATTATCATGTTGTCTTTACAGTGGCTTCCCTCATGTTGTATATTCTTCTCTGTAGATGCTACTATGTGCTAGGGAACTTCTTAGAACTGTTGGTATATTCTTACAACTTGTTACACCTGGGATATTCTTCTCTGTAGATGCTATTGTGTGCCATGGTCCAAACAGGCCCATAAATGTGGTTGAATAGAAATACCTTCAAGTGGCAATTACACAAGGGACAGTCACTGTGAGATGTCCTCATGTGTGACTGTCCTTGTCACAAATGAGGACATCTCACAGTGACTGTCCCTTGTGTAATTGCCACTTGAAGGAAAAAAGCATTAATGTGGTTCAATAGCAATGTATTCAAGCGGCAATTACACAAGGGATAATCACTCTGAGATTTCCTCATTTGTGACTATCCTTACAGTGAGTGTACATTATCATGTTGTCTTTACAGTGACTGTCCTCATTTGTTGAAGGAAAAAAGCATTAATGTGGTTCAATAGTGATGCAGAGTAGTCAACAAGAAACTTGGATCTATGTCCCAACCCACTTCAAGACACCAAAATGACTCAACCAATCAATTAGGCTCTGATTTCTATAGGTTAATGTTTAAACTCTGCAAAGTAATGAATTTGAAGGTTTCAAGGATCACACAACAACTTATGGACTCAATCCCATTCAATAACAAATTTCCTTTTAGGGACAAGTTTCCTGATTTTCTATCAAAAGAGACTTTTAAGGTTCTAGACCTTACTTCCTACAGAAAAACTTAGAAACCCCTTAGATATCATCTAAATAACAAGAATCATGCATTGGTTGTGATCTAAACAACCCAAGACATCAAAATAACTAACTGACCTAGTGACCCTAGTAGGTCTCCCAAACCTGCTCTACAGCCATAACTCTGCAACTTGCCAAAGGACTCTAAGAAGTTATATGTTTTATGAGTACCCTTTTTGGATTTCTAATAGACCACCAACTCCCAGACCCTGACTCCACTCCAGCATATCAATGTCTTCATTGAGTCCGCAGACCTAATGCATGCTTTTAGGTGTGGGTTCCAAAACAAAGCATTGAAAATGGGTGTATGAAACCAAGATCAGAGTTTTGGAGTGTTCTCCTGATCCAAATAAACAAGAATGCACAAGTTTTCAAGTCCTCAATACGATGCAAGCTTCTGATTTTATTCTGATTACCATCTTCCCAGCCAAAAACATGGTAGTTTTTGATCTAGGGCTCGCTCTCAACAAATGCAGATGCAACCCCCTACCTCAGGGCTTTTAGAATATACAAATATACATCCTTAAATCTCATTCCACCAAGGAAGAAGGAATTCCAATGGTTGAAACGTGAGTTAAGGTCTTTACATCAGTCAAACCCTGAAAATGAGGGTTTGTAAACAATGCACAGAAAATTTGAAATAACTTAGATATAAAATAAAGAGAATCAATCAAACCAACTTCCAAAGTATCAGATGTCACTATTACAACTTCCAGGCAAATTTTATCATCCAACCACCATCCGTACAGCTGTACAGAGTTCATTTTTTCACCAGAAATGCACTAAAACAGGGTTATTTTTATTTTTTATGAAAGCAAAATGATTACAATACTGGTTCTCTATCTGTCTTCGACCATTTGAAGCCTAAAATAGGCTCTCGAAATGTTGGTTCAACCATCTAGGTGGTTAGAACAGTTTATCCAACAAATGTCAACTTTGCTAAGCAACTTTTAAAGTTGCATTACAACTTTGCAAACAACTTTGCCGAGAAGGTTAAAAATGTGTTGTGAAACTTTAGGAACCTTATTAAAGTTATTTTGGACCTTCAAACTTCTTAACAACATATAAAAGACACCTAATAAACACTTACTATGCTCATTTCATCCAAGGACTCAAAAGATGCCCAAGGTTTATAAGTCACCAAGGGGTCTTGTGTCCAACAAGTGGATGTTTATAAGGAGATAAAATCAATCCTTAATATTTATTACAAACCAAGAAAACATCTAAAACTCCTATTCTAATTTATTGTCATTCAAAAAGACTCTGATTTGTCATTCAAAAAGACTCTGATTTGTCAATCAAAAGGACCTTTCACCAGTCAATCCTTCAAAGCTCCAAGGTGAAAATCTTATGTTCCAATTGATAGGATTTGACTCCTTGGCTTCATGGCAACTTCCTTCAATCATGGTGTCTTTGGCTTGCATTAGGGATGCCCCTGCATCAAATAGCAATGCATTCAAGTGGCAATTACACAAGGGACAGTACATGCCCATTAAAGTTGGTGTTTTGTTATCCAGCATGACAATGGAGACAACATACTCTGTGTCAATTTTACTGATCAAATTTCCCTCCGCCAGGCAAAGCAACAATCTGGGTATGATAAGGTGAAATTTTGTAGTCCTTTTGGGTATGATAACAGTTCCAGTTTCCAATAAGATGGTTCATTTTTATAATCTAGCTTCAATTTCTCTTGTGAAAATCTTTTTTTCATTTTATGGGTGGTAAAATATAATTATTATGCTAGAGGTGTGTACTTATGGATGATAATGAAACAAAATGATAAGATTTAAGACTCTTGTTTTTTTTTTAAATAGCAATTTAAGTTTCCTTCTATTATAAATTATTGTTTTTCTATTTTTTAATGTATCTTTCCAGATCTTTTATATCAATTTTATTTATAAAATATAAATATATTAATAATGTTTTAGTGTTTTTAGGATTAGTTTATATCAATTCTATATATCATCATTCGTCATTCAATTGTCAGTATTATTAATTTAGACTGTGCAATTGTAGAACTACTCGAATATGGGTTGGATGGATACTCAAGCAGGGGAACCCTCCTCAAATATCTCAAGCAGTGAACTTGGAAAAATGTGTCCTGAAGGAACCCTTTCCATCAGAGAGATAAAAGTACAAACAAGTAAAAGAAGCAAGCTCTGCAAATATGTTTTTGAGAAGAAAAATGATAGATTATTCGAGTATGGTTCATGAGGTATATCTAAAAAGACATTTTTTTTCTTATTATAATAAAAGAGGAAGTTGTGAATGTCAAAGTTGAGTGAAACAAAAATTATTTTCATCAAATTTTTTTAGGCTTGCTTTTGGGAATAGTTTCTTACAATATTGCTATTAAGATTTTTATTGTGTAGTTTTTAGATTAGGTTTATAAAATTATATTTCATGAGTAGTGATTCATATTAATCAATTAACGATACTTTTGGAAGGTATTTTCAATGTGTCAAATTTTGATATTTTTACAAGAATTAGATTGTGTAATTTTTTTAATTAAAGTCATTGACTCATATTTCATAAATAATAGTTCTCATGAATCCATCTCTTATAAGATTGAATAGTCTATTTAGGAAGTATTTCTGATAGTATGTCAAATTATGATATTACTATTACCATTAGATTGCATGGCTTTGAAGTCAACCTCGTTGACCCATATTCTTCTCTGTAGATGCTACTATGTGCTAGGGAACTTCTTAGAACTGTTGGTATATTCTTACAACTTGTTACACCTGGGATATTCTTCTCTGTAGATGCTACTATGTGCCGCGGTCCAAACGGGCCCATAAATGTGGTTGAATAGCAATACATTCAAGTGGCAATTACACAAGGGACAGTCACTGTGAGATGTCCTCATGTGTGACTGTCCTTGTCACAAATGAGGACATCTCACAGTGATTGTCCCTTGTGTAATTTCCACTTGAATGAGGACAGTCACTGTAAAGACAACATGATAATGTACACATACAATGAGTGTACATTATCATGTTGTCTTTACAGTGGCTTCCCTCATGTTGTATATTCTTCTCTGGAGATGCTACTATGTGCTAGGGAACTTCTTAGAACTGTTGGTATATTCTTACAACTTGTTACACCTGGGATATTCTTCTCTGTAGATGCTACTGTGTGCTGTGGTCCAAACGGGCCCATAAATGTGGTTGAATAGCAATACATTCAAGTGGAAATTACACAAGGGATAGTCACTGTGAGATGTCCTCATGTGTGACTGTCCTTGTCACAAATGAGGACATCTCACAGTGACTGTCCCTTGTGTAATTGCCACTTGAATGAGGACAGTCACTGTAAAGACAACATGATAATGTACACAAGTACCGTGAAGGTAGTTGCAAGTTAGGGCTGTTTCATTGCATACCCAAAACAATGAAGATGTTACGGTCCACAAAACATTTGTGCTTGAAAGATGAACAAATAAAATTAAACTTCTAAATAACCAAAGCCGCTAACAATAAATTCAACACAGATATGTCCTCATTTCTGGGTATTTTAGCTCTGTAACAGCTAAATACCAGATTACATAATAATGACAAAAGAAAAATAAACCCAACGTACTCAGAAATTGTAGCTATGATTTCACGGAGGGAATCTCTCTCGGCACTGTTGAAAATACAAATGACAACGTTTCTCTACATTATCGTGTTGCCTTTACAGTGACTGTCCCTTGTGTAATTGCCACTTGAAGGAGGACAGTCACTGTAAAGACAACATGATAATGTACACTTACAGCCCGTGTACATTATCATGTTGTCTTTAGAGTGACTATCCTCATCTGTTGAAGAAGAAAAGCATTAATGTGGCTGAATAGCAATACATTCAAGTGGCAATTACACAAGGGACAGTCACTGTGAGATGTCCTCATTTGTGACTATCCTTACAGTGAGTGTACATTATCATGTTGTCTTTATAGTGACTGTCCTCATTTGTTGAAGGAAAAAAGCATTAATGTGGTTCATTAGCAATGTATTCAAGCGGCAATTACACAAGGGATAGTCACTCTGAGATTCCCTCATTTGTGACTATCCTTACAGTGAGTGTACATTATCATGTTGTCTTTACAGTGATTGTCCTCATTTGTTGAAGGAAAAAAGCATTAATGTGGTTCAATAGAAATGTATTCAAGAGGAAATTACACAAGGGATAATCACTCTGAGATTTCCTCATTTGTGACTATCCTTACAGTGAGTGTACATTATCATGTTGTCTTTACAGTGACTGTCCTCATTTGTTGAAGGAAAAAATCATTAATGTGGTTCAATAGCAATGCATTCAAGTGGCAATTACACAAGGGACAGTACATGCCCATTAAAGTTGGTGTTTTGTTATCCAGCATGACAATGGAGACAGCATACTTTGTGTCAATTTTACTGATCAAATTTCCCTCCGCCAGGCAAAGCAACAATCTGGGTATGATAAGGTAAAGTTTTTGCAACAATTTCTTGCTGCTGCTAAGGTTACCATTGTTTATGGTTTCTATTATATAGTTCTATCTATATTGCTATATGGCCTTTTGTTTAGGATTAAGTAGACGAGGGAAAATATTTCTTTTGTGGATTGTAAACAAAACATTGAATTATTTCAGAGAACAGATCTAAATCTATAAGATGCTATGATGGAGCACATGACCATGTACTTGTGAATATTAGGATCCATGTTAATCAAATGACTGCTTTATGTAAATTACTTTTGAGTAAGTAAAAGGCAATACAATTTTTTGAAGTGTGCAAGGATTTTTATGATATACAGGTGTACAAAGAAATGAATCTGTGTTGTTTTGTATCAATATCAAACATCTCTGATATATTTTCATGTTTTTATAATCTATTTTGCAGATGGAAAGTTAAAATGCCAGCTATCGTAGAGCAGTCAATAAGAATATTGTCTGATGCTGGTCTTGGTATGGCCATGTTTAGTCTGGGTATGTTTTGAATTCTTCTCTATCTCTCTGATTGAGGAGTACTCGATATATGCATGTGCTTTTTTCTTCTTTGATGGTTGTGAAGCTCTGTTTGTTCTAAATACCACCGTATTGCAATTGTATTAGTTTCATTATTTTCTCTAAAGTCACTGTATTTTTTCTTATTATAATAAAAGTGGAAGTTGTGAATGTCAAAGTTGAGTGAAAAAAAATTATTTTCATCAAATTTTGTTACTGTCACAAGGGACAGTAACAAAGCCCTAGCTTTTCCTCTGATATAGCCTTCTCCCATACCTCATCCTGAGATTCTTTGTCTTCTGTGTCATCTGATCCTCCTATACAAGTTGCAAATGAAATTTATCGTTCATGTATAGACTGAGATAATATAATGCACTCGATATTTGAATCATCGTACATGTATAGAATGATAGAATATAATGCATTCAATATTTGTATTATCGTTCATGTATAGATTGAGATAATATGATGCATTCGATATTTGAAAAAAGTGATCGGATACCTTCTTTCTTGCCAAACGTGTTTTTACAACCTTCACATCTGCAGCCATCTGAGTAGCCAACCCCTACCTAAAATAAAAGATACGAGCACTAATCAGAATACACATAAACTACTCTCCAGCCTTTAACCTTAAATTAAGAAATCAATTGAAGATATCTACCTGATAGCATTCACAGTATTTCTTCAGACACATTGATTTCTTACAATTGCAGCCTCTTTTGTGCCTTGCCAATGTTGGAGTCTCGGTGCACTCTCTCTGCTGAAGTAAGATAGCGAGAAAGATAAGAACTCTCCATAGATAGTTAAGTAATAGTGATACTATAAAAAGAAAACACCAGAACAAAGGAAAACCTCTCAGTATTTTCTCACCCCATTAGTTGGTGGAGAGTCAGCACCATGAACAATTTTAGGAGCAAAAGCAAGCGGATTGCGTGATTCTATCTGCTGGCGTGTGCCAACAACCATATCTGTATACTCAGGTTTGTTAAAGCACTCTTGACATGTGCAGGACTCAACGCAATATACTCCTGCTGCAAAACACTCACAATACCTGCAAGAGTACTAGTAAGAATTTCATTTAAATTAAAACTATAAATCTAGTCATGTCAATACATGAATTGAAATGCAAAAATCCAAAAACATCTATTTATTTAATTATCTAATCTGCTGCATCTAAGAGGTACGTAGAATGTTCTGGATTGCAATTTGCTTTTCTTAAGTGCTAACACACAGACCTTCATAGCAATGTTCAAGTTCCGAGACAAATATAAAAGACACAGGAACCAAATAATAAACCCACTCTAGTGCACAAAGACTCACAATTAGGGATCGGAAACATGTAGTGGACTTTTTGACTCCAATCTGTGTGTTTCTAGAAGACTGCACCTCCTGTTGATCAATTCTAGTCTTTTCCACAACTGACACAAGCATTCCAGGAGCCATGCTTGTATTTGTTGATACTGAAATATTTCCACCTGAGCTTACAGGAAGTAAAGAACTTGTTCGACTGTCACTGGGAGCCTCCTTCACTCCAGATGAAGTCAGCATTCCCTGCATGCCAGCAGCTCCCTTTGAAGTTGTTAGCAGCCCAGTTCCACAATTTAATGACATTGAAGAGGCAAGGCTATTTAAATGCAAACCAATCCCAGTTGGCATACCCACTAACATAGAAGAATGCCCATTATTTCTAAGTGAGCTGTCAGACTTGTCTGAGTTACCCTCAGATGTTTTATAAGAGCAAGATGAAAACTGTCCAATAGATAAAGATTGGGAACTTCTCCCAGCATCTGTACCTGCATCTCTCTTATATACTACAAGTTGCTTGCCATCAGAAATTGCAGTTCCCTCACGTGACATTGATGGTGAAGTGTTCTTTTCAGAACCATCATCTATGGTTACCAATGCTCCTATTTTAGGCAATAAGTTTGTTGCATTCCATGAGCCATTGGTCAAGTTTCTTCTACGAGCTTCTGATGCCTCAAAATCTAAGCAGCGCCTACACATGCCTCGTTGTGGTTGATTATCATTCTATACATGAATTATAATGAGTAATCAGTTTTGGGCCTTGGAATCTTGTATGTAACATGCACAGGCATTTCATGGCTAAATGAATCTATTTTAAAAGCATCAACTTTTCTTACATGATGATGGATACATAAGTAGAACAAGCGTATATCAAATTGGAAGCAATCGAAACTCCACAATGACATATTATTTAGAGTACTCTTCAGTTTAAGTAATAATGCATATATTGACACTATAAAGACAACATGATAATGTACACTCACTGTAAGGACAGTCACAAATGAGGACATCTCACAGTGACTGTCCCTAGTGTAATTGCCACTTGAATGTATTGCTATTCAGCCACATTAATGCTTTTCTTCTTCAACAAATGAGGATAGTCACTGTAAAGACAAAATGATAATGTACACTCACTGTGAGTGTACATTATCATGTTGTCTTTAGAGTGACTATCCTCATTTGTTGAAGAATAAAAGCATTAATGTGGCTGAATAGCAATACATTCAAGTGGCAATTACACAAGGGACAGTCACTGTGAGATGTCCTCATTTGTGACTATCCTTACAGTGAGTGTACATTATCATGTTGTCTTTACAGTGACTATCCTCATTTGTTGAAAGAAAAAAGCATTAATGTGGTTCATTAGCAATGTATTAAATAATTTTTTTTTATCCACCCACTGGCGTCGCAATTGCGACGGGCGCCCGTCGTAATGCGATGTAGGCACCCGTCGCAATTGCTTGGGAGGCCCGTCGCAATTGCGATGGCCCTCTGAAGCCATGCGATGGGGGGCGACGCCCATGTCACTAACAAATCTTAGCGACATTGCGACGGGAGGGCGTCGCAATGGCGATGACTACCCATAGACATCGCAATTTGCGACTAAAAAACTATGATGTCTATGGGTGTTGCTATTGCGACACATAGCTGTCGCAAAATGCCCCCAAATGTATTAGTGAAATTTTTCATAGATTGGGGAGTCATGTCTAATTAGATGACATATAACACTCGTATCAAGATCATCATACACAGGACAAGTTAGGGATTCCACCAAGAACTCAAAACGGACCTCAGTATCTTCTGTATCAAGCAAAGAAGCAATTGTTGCCATTGCATTGGCAGCCTTGTTATCATGCTGAGGGATCTACTCAAAAGTGATGACTAAGAAATATTGTTTGAAGTCATCAACCATATGTTTATATGGTAATAACTTATCATCTTTAGTCTGATAATCATCATTAACCTGGTTTATAATCAACTAAGAATCCCCATAGACATTTATTTCAGTTACTTTCCATTGTAAAGCCATCTTTAACTTGATCAACAAAGCTTCATATTCTGCTACATTATTGGTGCAAGGAAAGAGGAGCTTGTAAGATTTCAGAATTGTATATCCTCGCGGTGTGGCAAAGAGAATACCAGCTCCTGAACCCTATTGAGTATATGATCCATCAAAATATAGTTGCCATGTTTGTGTTGATAAAGCCAAGATGTGTGCATCAGGAAACTCTGTGTGTATAGGTTGGTCATCTATTAATGGAGCATCTGCTAGCTGATCTACTATCACTTGACCTTTGATAGCCTTCCTGTCTACATATTCAATATCAAATTCACTAAGTAGCATGACCCACTTAGCCAACCTGCCTGTCAATGCTATTTTGCTTAATAGATACTTTAAAGGATCAATCTTTGTGATGAGCTGGATTGAATGTTTCAACATGTAATGTCACCACTTCTGTGAAGCAAAAACAATGGCCAGACATGCTCTTTCTATAGGAGAATAGTTTAGCTCATATCCCACTAGGGTGCGACTGATATAATAGATGGCCTTTTCTTTTCCTTCATGATCTTGTTGAGCCAGAAGAGCACCTAATGAAACTACCATAGCTGAAATGTAGAGCAAGAGTGGATTGCTCAGAATTGGTGACATCAGATTTGGAGGATTTGCCAGATATTGCTTGATTTTATTGAAAGCTTCTTCACACTTATCATCCCATTGGAATAAGATATTTTTATGCAACAAATGTTGAAAGGGATGACTTTGATCTTCTAGTTGAGAAACAAATCTTCGAATGGATTGGAGATGTCCCTGTAAAGATCTTAATTGACTGATGTTATTGGGGGAAGCCATCTCTATTATTGTTTTAACTTTTTTTGGATCTACTTCAATTCCTTTGGCTGAGATAATGTACCCTAACAATTTACCGGATGTGACTCCAAAGGCACATTTCTTTGGATTGAGTCAATCTGATACTTTTCCATCCGAGTGAATATTCTATCCAACACTCGCAAATGACTAGCTCTGTCTTTGGATTTTGCTAAAATTTTGTCAGCATAATCTTCCATAATGGTATGCATCATATCATGAAAGATTGTGGTCATTGCTCTTTGGTAAGTTGCTCCAACATTTTTGAGGCCAAAAGGCATCACATTCCAATAGTATGTACCCCATGGACAAGTAAAAGTAGTCTTTTCTTGGTCTTCCAACGCAATCTTGATTTGGTTATGGCTAGAAAATCCATCCATTAATGATAACATCTCATGCCCAGCTGTCAAATCAATAATAATGTCAATATTTGGTAGAGGAAAGTCATCTTTTGGACAAGCTTTATTAAGATCTCAAAAATCAATACAAATTTGGATAGACTTGTCTTGTTTTGAGATGGGGACAATATTTGAAATCCACTCAGCATAATCAATAGCATGAATGAATCCAACATCTAGGAGCTTCTTCAATTCTTCTTTAACCATTAGTGTAATGTGCGGGTGCATCTTGTGGAGCTTCTTCTTAACTGGTTTTACACCTGGTCTGATAGGTAAATGATGCATAATGAGATTTGGATCTAGGCCAGACATATCAACATAGGACCAAGCAAAGTTGATTTGTCTCTCTTTGAAATTTTTTGCAAAAGATTCTTTCTCTGATTCTGTCAAGGATGCTGCTACTTTGAGGATCTGTGGAGACTCTTCTATTCCAATGTTAAGAGGTACTGTTGGTTCTATAAGAATAGAAGATTGCTCTTGATACAAATAATTGGGAAGAGTGTCAATCCTTCCATCATCAGGCACCTTAGAGAGGTTTTCACCATCAGATGCATCTTTTCTTTTTACTATTTTTGGATCTAATACTACCACTGAGTGGTTTTAACCATTAGATATGTTGATTATTTTTATATTTTTATGACTGAAAGGATTGGCACTCTCTCCAAAGTAGGCCATGTCATTGAGTTCTATCAGAAATCCTGACTTGTGATTTCCTGATGGTAAATGATCCCTGATTCCAAGATAGTCAATGATTACATCATCATTATGGAGTACATCAAGTTCTGGATGATCGAGAGAATCCCAATCAATAAGCTTGAGATGTACAAGGGGCATGGGATCATTCAAGTCAGTTTCAAAGGAAGATATGGTATTTATGGAAAAATTGTCAAGGCTTATAATGGTATTAGCAAGGTCTATTTCCATACTCTCATCCGATTTGTCTATCGCAAGATAAAGGTCACTTTCCTCACAATCGAAAAAAGTAGTATCACATGGGACCAATCCTAGTGAGTCAGTCTTTGAACTCTCTCCCTCATGGTAATCATTACTATGGTGATGGACAACATCAACTCCTATCTCTTCAGTACAATCAGATAGTGAATCCCATTCATAATCATTTGAGTCAGAATCATCATTATCTCCAAGTCTATCAATGATTCTCTGTGCTATCCTTTGTTTCTCTAGATCTACATACATGCCTGATGCAGGAGCATCTTGGGTGTAAGAGCAATCTTGCATCACCCCAAAAAAAAAAAATTTCTATTTTTATATTCAATAAGGGCTATTTTGTGCAGAGCTGCTATTTATGGAAAGTTACTATTTTTGGTAATTTTTGTATGTGCTCAGAATGATCTGATTTCTTTCTTGGAGGTTCATTTTGGTCATATAAGTCTGCCAGTAAAGTTTCATTGCCAGATCAAGTGTATATTGGAAGATATTAAAGATTTTCGGTATTGGCAGCAGGGTACAAAAACTTTGAACTTAGTTTTGAAGGCTTTAGAGGCCCCGGATGAGGTCAAAAATTTGGATGACGGGCACTTGCATGGGTCAAGCCTGTAGAGCACTTCGTGGCATTTCCAAAATGGGGTTATAATAGCCGATCGAGTCAACTGGTGATGACTTATGGTCTTCGGAAGTTGGGCCACCTGAAATGGCGAAAAATAATTTTCTTCAAAATTTCTGTTCAGGTTTCAAAGGTTATCTTGAGCTGACTATGATGTAATAAAATGTAAGATAAAATAATTCTAAGTTTGGTTGGCCTTATTGGCTAAAATTCTGGAACCTTCCCAGGCGGTGGAAAAATTGCCTATATAAGGAAGGCTGTATTATTGTCATAGGCAGTTCAGAATAGTTCTGGGTAGTAGATCTGGGTAATAGTTCGAGGCTTTGTCCTACAGAATATTGTAAGGGAATGCCCATGTGGCTTTGTATATTGTAATTCTAAAATTTTGTAATTTCACATTTGTGGAGATAATAAGAAGCCAATTTTATGTTCTTGCATATTGTTGTTGTTTCTCTATTTCTGTTATGTGTTTTTGGTATTAAAGGGAGAACCCTTCATCAAGTGGTATCAGAGCAGGAGTTCTTGAGTGTGTAAATAGATCACCGACTGTGAGGTAGTTTGCACCAGGACCGTGGTTAGGGTTTCAGCGTGCATCACGAAAATACCTCCACGAAGAGAACGTGGCAGAAGAGCTGGTGCTGTGTTACCTGAGGTTAGAGAGCTGCAGAGACAAGTGTGAGCATTGCAAGAAGAGATTTGTAGAGGAATGAATCTTAATGTCAGAGACGAAAGCGAGGATGAAGCTGAAGAAGAATATCAAGAAGGAGAAACTGAAATTGTGAACCAGGAGGAAGAAAGACTTTTTCGGGCAATTTCCAAGATTTGGAAAAGACCTAAGATTGAGGTTCTTACATTTTTTGGAAATCTTAACCCAGAGGAATTGATCGACTGGATCAATGAATGTGAGAAATATTTTGAGTATGAAGATGTTGAGGATCCTGATAGGGTCAAATTTGCGAAGGCCAGACTGAAAGGTCATGTGAAGATATGGTGGCAAGAGATTCAGTTGGAGCGAAATAGAAGGGGAAAGGAGAAAATCATGAGATGGGATCGGATGGTGGATAAATTGAAGCGACAGTTCATTCCTATTGATTATGAGCTTGACCTACTAAAGAAAATGCAAAGTTTGAAGCAAGCAAGAAGATCTGTTTAGGAGTATACAGAGGAGTTCTATCGACTCCTCATCAGAATAGGCCATGCAGAAGCTGATAAGGAGAAAGTTGTCTGATACCTTAATGGGTTAAGGCCAAGCATTCAGGAGGAGTTGAATCTGGTTCGAATGAACAGTATTGAAGAGGCATACCAGTTTTCCCTAAAAATAGAGGAAAAACTGAACAAGAAGTTTGAGAGCAGACAAAATGGAAGAGGTCATGGTGGAAGATCTGGTGGACGGTCATATGGTGGCCGAAATGAAGATCCGAAAATGAAGGATGAGGCCAGTAGCAGTCAGAATCAGCGAGGAAATAATTCCAATCGCTTCCAGGATCAGAATAATAGAGATCAGAGAGGAAGAGGAAGAGGACAAGGATCTGGAAGAGGTGGCTTCCGTGGAACATGTTTTCACTGTGGAGAAGAAGGTCATAGGGCATTTGAATGTCCTCAGTGTCAAGGCAGAATAGACAGGAGAAATGAAGGCCAGGCCAGAGTTGCACATGTAGATGAAGATGCCAGATCATCAAATTCTGAAGATGCTGAAAGAGGAGAAACGTTGATTAACAGAAGAGTCCTGTTGAGTGGTGAGAATGAACCTGAGCAAAGGAGGAGCCTGTTTCACACTAGGTGCAAGTGTGAAGGTAAATTTTGTGATGTGATTATTGATAGTGGAAGCACTGACAATTTGGTGTCAGAAGAGATGGTGACAAAGTTGAAGCTCAAGAGACAGAAACACCCACATCCATATCGGATTGCCTGGGTATAGGATGACCACAAGGTCATGGTCAATGAGCAATGCATGGTGAAGTTCAAGATTGGAAAATACCAAGATGAGGTATTGTGTGATATCATATCTATGGATGCATGTCATATGTTGTTGGGTAGACCATGGCAGTTTGACAGATGTGTTGTACATGATGGTCATGCGAATACCTATTCCCTGACAAAGGATGGAGTGCGACATAAGCTAAAACCATTGAAGGAGACTGAAGCAAAGGTATGTGGTAATGCAAGGATAACTTTGGTTGATGGAAGAAATTTTCTAGATGGTATGAGGCATGAGCATGTATATTTTGCTTTAATTCCAAAAGCTGGTAAAGAGGAAGTAGAAGATGTTCCTGTAGAAGTTGCAAATTTGTTGAATGAGTTTCAGGATATTGTATCCGATAACGTGCCTGATGGATTACCACCAGTCAAGAAGATCAGTCATCAGATGAACTTGATCCCAAGAGTGAGTTTGCCGAATAAGGCAGCACATAGAATGACACCTGTAGAAAGTGAGGAGTTGAACAGACAAGTACATGAACTGTTACAGAAAGGATTGATCCGTGAGAGTCTGAGTCCCTGTGCTGTACCAGCGGTATTAGCACCAAAGAAGAATGGAGAATGGAGGATGTGTACAAATTCTAGGGCAATAAACAAGATCACAATCAAGTACAGGTTTCCATTGCCACGAATGGATGATATTATGGACTGTTTGAGTGGAGCTGTGTATTTCTCAAAGATAGATCTGAAGAGTGGATATCATGAGATTCAGATCAGAGAAGGAGATGAATGGAAGACTGCCTTCAAGACAAAGGAAGGACTGTATGAGTGGTTAGTCATGCCTTTTGGGCTAACCAATGCACCGAGCACTTTCATGCGGCTCATGAACGAGGTTCTGAAAGAATTTCTGGGTAAGTTTGTCATCATTTACCTAAATGATATTTTGATCTTTAGTAAAACATTGGATGAGCATATGATGCATATTTGTATGGTATTTGAGAAGTTGAGAGAAGAAAAATTGCTGATTAATTTGAAGAAGTGTAGTTTTGTGAAGAAAGAGTTGGTGTATTTGGGGTTTGTAGTTTTACGAGAAGGTCTAAAAATGGACCCAGAGAAGGTACAGGCTATCCTTGAATGGCCTACGCCAAGGAGTGCTACCGAGGTAAGATCTTTTCATGGTCTAGCTAGTTTTTACAAAAAGTTTATCAAAAATTTTAGCAGTATTTGTGGTCCCTTGACTGAGACAATGAGAGGGGATAGAAAAGAGTTTAAGTGGACTAAAGGGGCAGAAAAGAGTTTTCAATTGTTGAAACAAAAAGTTACAGAACAACCTATTTTAGCACTTCCAGATTTTAATAAGGTGTTTCAAGTAGATTGTGATGCTAGTGGTACTGCAATAGGAGCTGTTATGAGCCAAGAAGGTAAACTTGTTGCTTATTTCAGTGAGAAGTTAAATGATGCCAAGAGGAAATATTCTATTTATGATCAGGAATTTTTTGCTATAGTTCAGGCATTAAAAAAGTGGAGACATTATCTACTTTCTAAGGAGTTTGTTTTGTATACTGATCATCAAGCTTTGCAATATTTGAATAGTCAAGGAAAATTGAATCAAAGGCATTTGAAATGGGTTGAGTTTTTGCAGAGTTATACATTTGTTTTGAAACACATGAGTGGAAAGTCTAATAGGGTTGCAGATGCTCTTAGCAGAAGGCAACTATTGCTGACAGAAATGCAGATTGAAGTGGTTGGGTTCAAGGAACTCAAGAATTTGTATCCAGAGGATCTTGATTTTGGTGAAGCTTGGAAAGCTTGTACAAAACCTGTTACTCTAGACAGGACGAAATGGTTGGATTTCATCATCCAGGATGATATGCTATTTAGAGAGAGTCAGTTGTGCATTCCATGAAGTTCTATGAGGGAGAATCTCATCAAGGAGAAGCATAGCAGAGGATTGGCTGGACATTTTGGTCATGATAAAACCCTTGGTTTGGTTAGTGAGAATTATTATTAGCCACAGTTGCAGAAAGATGTGAAGAAGTTTGTACAAAGTTGCAGAGTATGTCAAATGGCGAAAGGAGTGAAGCAGAATACAGGGTTGTATCAGCCATTACCTGTACCAAAGAAGCCTTGGGAGGATATCAGCATGGACTTTGTTCTTGGTTTACCGAGGACTCAGCGGGGACATGATTCAATTTTTGTGGTGGTTGACAGATTTTCAAAGATGACACATTTCATTCCCTGCAAGAAGACTAATGATGCTGTTCATGTAGCAGAATTGTTTTTCAGAGAAGTAGTGAGACTTCATGGTTTGCCAAAGACCATAGTTTCAGATCGGGACACCAAGTTTGTTGGATATTTCTAGCGTACATTGTGGAAGAAGTTGAAGATAGATTTGAAGTTCAGTTCATCACATCATCCACATACTGATGGACAGACAGAGGTGGTGAATAGGAGCTTGGGAAATTTGCTGAAATGTTTGGTTGGAGATAAGCCAACAGGATGGGATTTAATTTTACCACAGGCAGAATTTACATACAATAATTTTGTCAACAAGAGCACTGGTAAATCACCATTCCAGATTGTATATGGAAGTAGTCCAAGAAATGCATCTGAATTGAGGAAGATAGATAAAGGAGAAATAAGTAGTGCTGAAGCTGAGGATTTTGCAGAACATTTGAAGAACATCCATGGGGAGGTGAGGAAGCATATTACCAAGATGAATGCACAGTATAAGGCTAAGGCAGATGAGAAAAGGAGGTATAAGGAATTTCAGGTTGGTGATGAAGTCATGGTTCATTTACGAAAGGAGCGGTTTCCAGTTGGTACATATAACAAGTTGAAAATGAAGAAGTTTGGACCATGTAGGATACTGAAGAAACATGATTCAGGAAATGCATATGAGGTAGAATTGCCTACTGAGCTAAATATTTCACCAGTGTTTAACATTTCAGATTTGACAGAGTATCATGAAGGAGGTGTTGAAGATGAGATCACAGCAGCACAGTGGAGTATTCCAGCAACTAGTTCAGACACTAAGGAGATCGAAGATATACTGGACAGTCATGTTGGCAGAAGCACAAGGAACATGACATATGAAGAGTATTTGGTCAAATGGAAAGGATGACCTATTGAAGATTCATCATGGCTAACAAAGGAGGAGGTTAACCGTCTTGGTTTTCCTCTGCACACCTAAGTCGTGACAGGGTCACTTCTCAAATTACCCTGGGTGTCTGATGTAGGAGCATCCTGGGTGTAAGAGCAATCTTGCATCACCCAAAAATAAATAAAAATTTCTATTTTTATATTCAATAAGGACTATTTTGTGCAGAGCTACTATTTAAGGAAAGTTACTATTTTTGGTAATTTTTGTATGTGCTCAGAATGATCTAATTTATTTCTTGGAGGTTCATTTTGGTCATATAAGTCTGCTAGTAAAGTTTCATTTCCAGATCAAGTGTATATTGGAAGATATTGAAGATTTTCGGTATTGGCAGCAGGGTACAGAAACTTTGAACTCAGTTTTGAAGGCTTTAGAGGCCCCGGATGAGGTCAAAAATTTGGGTGATGGGCACTTGCGTGGCTCAAGCCTGTAGAGCGCTTCGTGGCATTTCCGAAATGGGGTTATAATAGCCGATTGGGTCAACTGGTGATGACTTATGGTCTTCGAAAGTTGGGCCACCTGAAATGGTAGAAAATAATTTTCTTCAAAATTTCTGTTCGGGTTTCAAAGGTTATCTTGAGCCGACTATGATGTAATAAAATGTAAGATAAAATAATTCTAAGTTTGGTCAGCCTTATTGGCTAAAATTCTGGAACCTTCCCAGGTGGTGGAAAAATTGCCTATATAAGGAAGGCTGTATTATTGTCGTAGGCAGTTCAGAATAGTTCTGGGTAGTAGATCTGGGTAATAGTTCGAGGCTTTGTCCTATAGAATATTGTAAGGGAATGCCCATGTGGCTTTGCATATTGTAATTCTGAAAGTTTGTAATTCCACATTTGTGGAGATAATAAGAAGCCAATTTTATGTTCATGCATATTGTTGTTGTTTCTCTATTTCTGTTATGTGTTTATGGTATTAAGGGGAACACCCTTCATCAATGCCATTCTTTCTGAATTGTAAGGTAGGAGCTTTAGATATCTCATGAAAAAGTGTGATCTTTGCTTTTCCTTTTGGTTCTTTTGGTCCTTCTCCTTTGTATCCTAATCCTATAGTATCTCTTTGGTAATTTGGATTTTGCAAAATTGGTTTGATAACACCTTCTCTTTGTAACCCTATAGGTCCAGGACCTTGGTATCCCATCTTTTGTAACAAAGTATACCCTTTACCATAGACATCAAGTGATATATATTCATGTTTGATATCCTCTTCATTCTTCTATGACTTAAGCAAATGATTAGCATTATGCTCAACTGCCTCTTTGGATATTGTGCCCCCACTTATAAATGTGTCATAAACAAGTGTTGAAGGGGGTTCTGATTGTTTTTTAGTGATCAAAGATCTACCATATGATCTAGGAGATAAAGGTAACTTTGTGATGCAAAGAGCTTGACCTAAAGTGTATTCTCCCATACTTCTTTCTTTTATGTCTATATTGATCCCATTTGATTTAGAAGTTGAAGCTATATTACTAGGATCACTAGGAGTAGTTGTAGAAGATCCAGTATGGTTATAAGGTATCAAAGAATTAGATGTCTTCACAGAGCTGCAATATTGGAATGGATTAGTGTCCCCTTTAATAGTGACTTCTTGACCATTATGAGGGAATTTCAAGCATTGATGATAAGTTGATGGTACAGCTTGCATGGAATGAATCCATGGTCTTCCCAAGAGAATGTTATAAGCAAGATCCATGTCTAGAACTTGGTAAGGTACATCTTTGATTATAGGACCTAATCTGATTGGTAAAACAATAGACCCCTTGGATGACCTCTCTTCCTCATCATAAGCTTTTATCATGATTTTCTTCTTGGGATCAACAACATTTTTAGAAAATCCTAATGAAAGGACTAGTTTCAATGTATAGATATTTAAGCTAGCTCCTCCATCTATTAGTACTCATTTGATTTTGTGACTTTGGACAAGGACTTCGATGTGTAGGGGAGCATTGTGAGGTTGGGTAATAGATAAATCATCATTTTCAGTGAAGGTTAGATAATGCAGGGTTGTTAAGTGGCCCACCATAGCTTGAAATTGATCATGATCTAGATTTGTGGGGACCTGGGTCTTTAAGAGAGCTTTTTCAAGGATATCTTTGTGAGATGGGGATAGATGCAAAAGCTCTAAGATGGATATTTGGGCAGGTGTTTTCTTGATTTGTTCCAAAAGATTGTACTGGTTGGAAATATTCGGTGTAGACTTTGGGACATAAACCAGCTTGTTTTTAGGTGCATTTGGTTTAGATTGGACTCCTTGGAGAGTAACTTTGGATTGAGCACGAGTAGTAACATGGACTGGTTGACTCTCTGATTTTCCTTTGATGGTAATGACATTGGCATAATACTTAGAAGGATGACGTTCAGAAATGCTACCAACATATCGATATGGAGTAGAATTATAATTGGCTTGATTGTCACTCTTTGTGTTGGAAGAACCTCCTTTTTCATGCTCAAGAAGGGGATCTTTGAAAGCTGTATGTGATTCATTTGAGGTATGTTCGTCAACACCAATTTCACCACTTTCAATTAAGTCTTGAACTACATTTTTGAGTCTTAGGCAATCATTTGTTTTATGTCCTTTTCCTCTGTGAAACTCACAATAATCATTTTCATTCCACCAAGAAGGTTTTACTCTAGGTTTAAAGTCTTTCATTTTAGGAAGCATAATGAGTTTCTTTGTGATTAACTTTCGTAATGCTGATTCGAGGGATTCCCCTAAAGGAGTAAAATTTCTTTGAGGTGACATAAAAGGCAATCTTGGTTTTGATGAGTCTTTGTTGGTGTTTTGATTTGTTGATTGATTGTTGTAAGTACCTTGAGTAGCATTGGCTTGACTTGTGAGATTGAGAAGGGGTTGTGTTGGTTTGACATTACGATTATTAACAATCCCATCATTGACAATGTTTTTTTTTTAATTCCAAAATTTTGATTTTTCATTGTTGTAGTTGGAATTTGAGGATCCAGCATTGTCTTTAGAATAAAGTTTATCTCACCTTTTCAGACCATGGTTTCCTCAATCTTGATACCATTTTCTATGAGCTTATTGAAGTTTGGTGGACATTTCAATTGTAACCTATAACTCATTTCTAGTGTAAGGTTATGCACAAAGATATCCATCTTTTCTTATTTAGGAATCGTTTGTGGATATTTGGCAAACAATTGACGCCATCTTTGAAAAAAAGTAAGGAAGGGTTCTCCATTCTTTTGATGTGAATTGCAAAGATCAAGCATAGTGACTTCATGTTTGATGTTATATGAATAATGAGTCACAAATTTGTCAAGAAGCTCATTGAAAGATTTGATGCCTGGGGGTAGTTTGGAGAACCATTCCATGGCTTGTCCTCCTAAACTTCATGGAAATAGTCACATAAGATAAGTGTCATTGTGAGCGATTTCAATACAAGTAGCACAAAACTCATGAATGTGGTCTTGTGGATCCGAATTCCCTTTATATTTGTCAAATTTTGGTACCTCAAAATGAGGAGGGAATGGAATCATTGCTAAATTTTTATCAAAAGGATAAGGACATATATCATCCAAGGAACACTTCTTAGTTGATGATCCAGTTTGGATGTCACAAATTTGTTGTTGAAGCATTTGGATTTGTTGTAGAATAGGATCAAAGATAACATGTTTCCTCAAGTGTTTTGGGAAACATTGTTGTGGGAAGCATTGTTTTGAGAAGCATGGTTTTGGGAATCATGGTTTTGCTAGTCATTTTGAGAAGCATCGGATGGCTGTTTGGTTTCTTTTGCTCCATGAGTATCTTGAGAACTACTAGGAATTTCTTGATTGGTTACAATAGTTGGTTCTCTAAGATGAGAGATATCAAAATCACTTGGTAGTTTGGCTCCTTGTTGAGCAAGCATGAGGAAATACATCTCTCTATCTAGGTCTAGGAGTCTTTCCATGACATGATAAAATCTAGGATCTTGTGTAGCATCCCTAAGTTCTTGATCTGTGGGTTCCTCTTCATATGTAAAAAGTGAAGTTTTCTTAGGAGCTTCAGGCCAAGGATTCTCATCATTACTTTTGTTTCCATCCATTTTGTCTAGGGATTCTGGATCAATGGGTTGTTTTAGTTTCTGAGATCGAGTTTGAACCATAAAAATGAGAAAATTAATTTGTATGATGAAAGATGTTTGATGAAAAGATATGGAAATGGTTGATAGAAAAGATAGTGAAAAGGTGTTGAAAAATGATGAGACAACTTGATAAAATCTAAGTCAATAGGAAGTATAGAGTTCACTATGATATGATAAAGAAAATCAAGAGATAGTAACCTAGGTAAGTTTGATTGAGGATGATAGATCCTGATAGGTTAAACTCACAAAGATCAAAATCTGATAGATAGGGTAATGTTTCAACACTAGATTTGGAATTTCAGAGGATTAGAAGAAATGATTTGATGATTTTTTGGTGAAGAAAGGTTGATGAAAATTGATGAAAAGTGATGAAAATGGTCAAACTAAAGATCAGAGGTTTGTGTAACTTGAATGTTTTTCTAGAATCTTACTAAGGACAAAAATGGGTATCTGAAAAAGTGATTTTGAAAATTTCAAAGTTTGTGGAAATGCTCATTGTTGTAAATGCACAACAACAAATGCGCAGGACAGATTGATAAATGCACAACAAAATGAGACAAACGTGCAGCAAGTTGTAACCAATGCGTGGAAAAAGTATCAAATGCCCATAATAGTTTAATGTATGCGTAGCAAATTGGCATGAATGCACATGTTTTTGTTTCTGATTGATTTGAACTGCAAGATTGTGAATTTTGTCTAATTTTCTGATGTTTTCTAGTTTTTGGCAACTGAAAAATGCATAAAAACACACACGTAAGACAAAAATGATTTTAATCTAACTATTCTAATATGAATGCACAAACACGCTTATAATCATATGGTTGGCAAGGATGATATCTGTTGAATCCCCACTAGGATAATAAAATCTAGCCACGCAAATTCATAGTGGATAGCTTAGGAACTTGGAGGCATGGGCTCCTCCTTAAAGTGCGCTCACTTCTCAGGCACACCAAGCTCCGAATTCAGTGGGTCATTACTTCCTAAAGAATTGCTGTCTCTACTATGAATCATGAGTAATGTGGGGTGTCTTCACAAGCTTGGGTGACTCCTTGAGCCAGTAGATAGAAGGTTTTTGGCCACTAAACAAAAGTTTGTAGTAAGGACATCTGTTCAAGTGGTTGTGATCAAGTCATTTTCCCAATTAAGGGGGCTCTCCCAATCCTTTCAAAGCAAGGCTTTCACCTCTACTAAGTAGGACTTTAACACACCACCGAGGTACTGGAGGAGATTTTGGTTGCCATAATGAATTCACACCTGTCTAATGTGAGACTAATCACACTAGCATTTTTTATATACCAGTTTGGAAGGGCTTGGCTTTAGCCTATTACTGGTTGGGTCGTTCCTTGGGGTGAGTACCTCTTTTCCCACCAAAGACCGTCCTCTAAAAATTATAACAGTTTCTCTTACACCCAAGGTCCACAAATGGTGAGGGGAGAGGATATGTTATTATAATTTTGGGATTACAAATAGCTTATTAAGAAAAACATGATAGACACTTGATTCTATGCTAAAGAAGACACACAAAGCAAAAACATGTCTTTTTTTAAGCCCAAACAAGATTGTAGTTTATTTTGCAAACCCCTTGGCAATCTACAATCAAATTGTTAGAAATTTTTTTTTTAGCAATGGGGTCTTCAAAATTAAGTCTTGCAAAAACAACCTAAGTATTACCAGAATGAACAGACACTTGTTAAAGATTAGCAAAAACCCAAATAACTTTGAAAAACTAAATGCAAACTACTGTATGAAATAAATGCATAGTGACAACAAATTAATGCACAGGAATCAGACATAAAAGTGCAGAAATGATGGATGCGCAGTAGAACGATATGAATGTGCAGGGAGATGGTGTATATGCATAGTAAGTATGAATGCACAACAAAATAGTATGTATGCACAAAATAGCTGAATGAATGCGCAGCACCTTGACAAAAAGTTGAAATGTAGAATGGAAAATTGTGACTATGGCTTCAGTAAATGGATGCGCAACAGAAATGAATAGATGCACAAGAATCATGGATGAATGAGTAGAAATAACTTGTAGAAAAAACCTGCACATGAAAAACCAAAAATTGATGGTGAAAATTTGTGGGTTGCCCCACGGTGGGTGCCAAAAATGTATGTAAATTAGCTGTACTAACTATTCTAAATGATAAATTAACTATTTTAAGATTAATGAATCTAACTAATTAGAAAACAACAATGAAGAATACACTAAATTGAAGCTAAAATAAGATTTTACCTTCACTTACCATGTAGCTTGTCTCCATTGCCCTCCTATGCTCTGATTTCTTGGATGTGTTGAGCTCTCAGATTTCCAATTTGAAGCTCCTTGCCCAAGATGATACCAAAGTGTGGAGATTGAATATTTGAATGCAAAACTAAATCCTAATTATGCAAATGAGATGATGATAGTGTGGATGCTTCAAAAAATGATATGAATATGCTTGATAATGAGTGCTTGGATGCTTGATTGCTTGATTTCCTATTGCTTGAATGCTTGAATGCTTGATTACAAAAACACCTATTAGCTCACAAAGGGGAAATGAGGCTCCTTTTATAGATTTTTGGAGGAGCTAGGCCTAGGTGGCACAATCCTACGGTTGAGAATGAAAGGTGGAAGATCCTAGGGCTAGGATTGACTTATTTGAAGGAGTTGAGAGAAAGGGGGATGTAGTTGGAATGTGAGAGGAAGAATAGGGATGATGTTCCTCTCACATTGACATGGAGGAGAACAAGGTGGAAGGGAAAGACACATGTCAAGTGTCTCACAAAGACCCACGAGAGAAAGAGGGAGAGACCTTTTCCTCATGAGGACTCTTTGTACAAGTGTCCTATGAGTCACCTTTGACCCTTAGAGGTGGCTTGAGAAGCCCCTTAGGAATAGGGCATGTCTCTTGACTTGGTTTAAGAAAGAACATGTGGTCACAAGACCAAGTCCTATGAGGCCACATAGCCCTTAAGAATAGGACATGTGTGGGTGAGGATAATTACTAATAAATAATTAATAATAATTATTTATTTTAGCCAAAGTGATGTGTCAGGTGACTAGGTAGGTGAGGTGCACTAGGGGACTTAGTCATATTTAGGTGATTGTGCATTTAATTAAATCACTTTACTAAGACTAATTAGAAGACTTAGGATAGAGGAATAAACTATAGTGAATTTACTAAATAAATTGAATAATCTATTTAATAAATAGAGGAAATAATTATTAATTAAATAATAAATATTTAATTAATTTATCAAGTCAGTACCAATTAAATAATAAATATTTAATTAATTAATAAATCCATTTTTAAGTGTATACATTTACAAATCATAGTATCTTTCCATTTTTTATATTCATTTTTGTTTCTCTTATATTTTTCCTCACCATAATGATTTTAGTTTTCTTATCCTACCCTACCTTTTGAATACTTTCTTAGATCTATTCTTTATTCTTCTTTTATAATGCTCTTAATTCTTATTTGTTGGAGTATATATGAATTTATCCTATTTATCCTATTTACCTATGCTTAAGTTTACTTAGGCATAACTATATTTTAATTATAAGTGCATATAGTTTTAGTAGTTTGTTGGTTATCTACCATCTCTCCTTATTATCCTTACAAGTAAGGCTTTGCATATTATTATTTTTCATCTCAATTTGGTTCTTTGCATATTGGTGAAATATGTAGGATTTGAGCAATACAAATCCACAAAACCCGAAGATCACCTACATACAAAAACCTGTTACAAGGAAGTAGAAACAAGAAGAGGGCAAGGGTTTGACTTAAAAATATGAAGAAGAAAAATATCCTCAAATAAATGAATGAATTAAATGTACAATGGATCATCCTTATAAAGGAGATTGAAAGCCTTAAAAGGCAAAGTCTAGTGCATGTAATAATCAGTTTAACTATTACATGACTAATGCAAGTAAGTTTATATTTAAAACAACTAGTGCATAAGTTTGAATCAACTAGTGCATGTGTGTTTAAATATAAACACCTAAAAATAAAAGTGTTGACATATTAAGAAGGGAGTAAAGTTAATTAATATAATTAATACTTTACTCTAACAAAATATATTTATATTCTCTCTATGTGAAAGTTATATTGTTGTAGGTTATTTGTTCATGGCTTTAGTGGTTGTCGCCAACATGGTATCAAAACCTCCAATTTGTGATCTCATCTAATTTTGAGAGGTTTTTTTCACCTGAGTTCTATGATATCTCAATAATATTTCATGTGGAAGATATTCAAGATCTCTATTTTTTTCATCACTACATTTGATGCACAAAACTCATGCAATTTTATTATCTCTAGAGATGATGATTTATAGTTAGTGGACATTTTATTTCTTGGCATTTTTTGAGAAAATTAATATTAATGAATCTTTTCATGGTTTTCTACTCAAATTATTCCTAAGATGAGCACTCTATTACCTTTTCTTGGAACTTCCCATCGATTAGTTTGTCCATCTATTTGTCTTGGATTGGCGCATTGCTTCATAATAAGTAATCCACTCTATTATTTTATTGACAAAAAATAATTATCATTGGTTTTCTTCCTTGTTTGAAGTGTGGTGGTATCTTTTAGTTTGGTACATCATCTTTGGGTTACCTTGGTTGTGATTCTCTTCTTCATATGAATTAAACTTATTTTTCTTAATGATAGAATGACAATATTTTTTTCTCAGTGCATATATTGGAGAATTCTCTAATATTTTTTCTATAGTTCATGAAAAATATTTGTGATTAGGGTTTCAACTATGTGTTGCAAAGGTTGGTGGTGGACCCATGTGTGTAGTGTTTGTGCATTTTTTATGGGATTTCAATATTAGATCAAAAATAGAAAGTTGTATTTTTCTCCTTTTGTATGTGGGTGCTCCTTATTGCAGTGTGCATTGTGCACTTTGGTTAATGTATCTCATGGCTTGAAGGCAAGGTTCTGGAAAAGTTGTGGTGGTGAGGTTTACCTACCACCTTATCGAGCAGTCAAAACCTTTCTTGGATTGGCCCCATGTTTTCGTGTTCAACATAAAGTGTGGTCATATGTATAACCATAATTAAGCCCCTAATGCCTTAGTACCTAGAATATGCCATTTTTTACTTGTGTAACTTTTACAAACAAAGGTTATTTTTCTATAAACTAGATATTGATGGAAATTTATTTTCATCAAATTTACGGTGGTTGAGGTATTTTTTACATATCTTTTTTTTATGGTACTTTTAATTTTTTGAAGTTTATTATTATTTTTCTTCATTCTTGTGAAAAAAGGAGTTGATTGATTACATTTTGAGAGAAGATTTGTTGCATTATCCTATTTGATCATGGGTTTTCCTAAAGTAGAGATTCCAATTTTGTATAATTATCAGAGATATAAATATGATATGGATATTGTGTGTGTGATAATTGTACCTGATCTATAGACACAACACTCAGTAAAATATTAGAGGTTAGCAAAAATGAAATCGTGCAAAATTGAAAGCTAAACTAACCAAGCGATTTACTGCCTTCTAGTAGGTGCAAGATTGATGTTCTCAGATTGTTTATCGAGATCAGTGACCTAGACGACACCTAAACGAAGGATTTGAATGCAAAAGATGGATATGAAATTGAATGCAATTAATCTAGATTTTTTATATTTTCTATGCAATAAGAATGATAAAAACCGATATGAATCTATGCTAGATGAAATTGATATGCAATGCTAATCTAACAATGATATGCAATATGAATGCTAAAATAAGATTGATCTCACAAAGATGTCGATTCGCAAGAGCTTTGATTCTTCAATTCCAATTCTCCAGCGTGATTGTGCAAAAATATGAGATGCTTGGATGCAAATTTGAGAGATGAATTATGAAGAACTGAGCCTTGTTTTTATAGAAATCCAGGGCTTTGGAGGTGCATGAGAAAAAGCCATAAATCACTCAAATAACTCAGGTTGATTTTTGAGTTATTTTATAATAAAGATAATTTAATTCACAAAAACATGCAAAAGCTAAGTTTTAACTCAAAATAGAGTTTAGCTTTAATTGATAATTGATAGTTGTCTGCTTTTATGATTGTGCATGTTTTATTTATAAATTAATTTAATAATAAAGTGATTTATTTCCAACTTAACTGCTTTTAAAAATAAAACAATTGATTTATGGGTTAATCAATTATTTAATCAAACTTTTATTAAAAACTATATTATTAAATAATGACAACTTGCTTTAATTAATTAAATAAGAATTTAATCAATTATTCATATGATATTAGATTTATTGTCAAAATTAAATAATACAATCAATAATAGATAGAATTAAATTTAATTACACAATTAAGTGGCAAATATTAAATCTAATCAATTAAATATGAAAATATTCAATTAATCAAACTTTAGGATAAATGTGATTTATTGCCAAATAATTATAAAATTAAAGATAATTATGATGATTAGGAATATTACTAGGAATATTCCCCAATGCAGAATTTAAGATAATCAATTATGATTCGATGATGTTTAGATGTGCCTTAGATTAGGACTTTGATGTTGATTTTGTTCAAATTGAAGATGTGGGAGATTAATGAACTTATAGCCCATTTTTGGGGTATTACATTTTGCCCCTCTTTGAATTACTGTGCGAAGTGCAGTGGTTCAAAGATAGTCTATGTTTGATAAAGATATGAAACTGATTCAAAAGATAAACCGATCTCAAGATAGAAACCGATTGAAAGATATTGAGATAGGAGGTCCTGAATGACCAAAGATAATGTTCACTATAACAGCAAATGAACCTATGATTGCGAAAAAGTGTCAAAATGCTTGATTCTGAACCTTAGGATTGATAAGAAGTGAGTGACCGGTTCTAGACTCGATTGTCTTAGCAGAACTAGTAGGTATCACATCTGAACCCTCAGTTGCTGAAGAACCAAGGAAAGAACACTATGATCTGATGGTTGCAAAAACTGATATAGTTTACAAGATTAGGAGAATACCAGATTGATATGGATCAATGAATCTGATATGTCCCAAGTGATGATAGATTTGCCCCGAGCGATGAGGACTTTTGATGAATCAGCAACTAGACATGATTGTTTGTCTTGATTACTGATGAAAGATATTGATAGATTTGATTGACAGACTTTGAATGATGTGCAATACCATGCCCCCTTCGGGATTAAAATTGAAATCTGACAAGAAATGTCAGCTTTATAGTTTAGAAGCATGTTAATTGATTTGAGAAGTGTGGTGAAACACATTCAAAAACACATTTTGCATCATTGGAAGGTCCCAAAAGACCAAGTTTGACTAGGTTTGACCATGAGTTGACCATGGTTGACCAAGTTGAAATTTTGATAGTTTTATGTAAGATAATCAGTTAAGTTGAATTTTAGATTTCTGTGATGATGGAAGGTTGATTATGCAAGCAGTGAATAAGATAAATGATCTCAGATTTTGATTTTGATCCCGAAAAAGGATTCTACTTGTTGTTTCATTGGAGGAACCTTCGTGTGAGATTCAGCTCTTGTTAGACTTGAAGATGCAATTTGAAGAATCATTTAAGCATTGAAGTTTGTTTAGCCATTGTGAGATCATGCAACATGCAAAATGCAAAGAGACATGCAAGATGAAATGCAACCTAAGACCTAGGACCTAGTCACTGATCATGTGTCGATTTGTTATCATCATTGAACTTTTAGGTAACCGGATAAATCAATACAATGCCCACTAGCTATGAAACCATAGACATATGAATATTGATTTGTATGCACAAGAATCAATACAACACCCACTGGTCAACAACCATGGATATATGAATATTGATTTTATTTTCGGAATGTCGGAGTAGATATAAGCACCAAGGCACAAACGCTAGGATGACCTGAATATCATGTCCATTTTGATATAGAAATTTGTACAAGAATCAAAACATACACGTCATGATGACTTGAGTACGCCTTGCGTTGCAAACACATCAAATAGTCAAGAGATCATTCTAAATCCAATGTGAATTACCCATAGTGACCCTTTATCGTTCACATCCTTAGGCAAGATCGCGTTCCACAGTAGGAGAAAGAACTTACTCAAAAAGACAATAGTTAGATCAAACTTCCTTGAATTGTCTGGGTATCAATGGTCGAGGTACACATGGCCATCCAATTCGAGATAGAGGCTCTTATAGTCGGACACCATTTCAATCTGAAATTTCCAAAGTTGTTAGATTTTCACATACAAGTAGAAGACAAAGAAAAGATTATGCCCCCAGTCATCACCCTCTAAATCCTGTAAAGGACATCATCGAAGAGCTCGAAGGGACACAATATGCAAAAATCTCAATGCGAATCAGTAAGCATACAAGGAGATAAGAGGATGAAGTACAGATTGTTTTCAATTTGAGTTTAATTGCGTTGTTATAGATGCAAAATCCTTTCTAGAGACGAGACTGATTGACTGACTCACATGAAGTTTTAAAGGATTCTGACTGGATAGGACACATCTAAGATACATTGGAGGCCATAGGATATGACATTGATTGCCCCCAAGTTTGAACATTGATAGGATACAGACGCTCAAGCTGATTGGTGTACAGACCGACTTATTGAAAACTGAAAATGTTGAAACAAACCAGGAGATATGTACAAACTAAAGCAAGACTGAAAGCTGGGAAAGACCAAGATTGTGCTGATAGATGGAGTATTTTGAAATAAGTGGCACCCGTTCGCCAAGTTTTCACCATCTTGGCAGAGATTCTATTTTTGCTACCAAGGTGCCTGTTTCCAAGTTTTCACCAAGGCACTTTTTCTTTTTTTCATTTTTTTTGTATTTTTCATTTTTTCAATTTTTTTGATTTTTGATATTTATTTGATTTTTTTGAATTTTTGGATATTTTTTGATTTTTTTGTGAATCATCAAGGCGCCTATTGCTAGGTTTTTACCAAGATGTTCATTTTTCAAGACTTTTTCTGATTTTTAAGATTTTTTTCAAGATATTTACCAAGCACTGAATGCCTTAGGCGTAGAATTTCTTCAGATGGAGAACATTGATTGGTTCTCAGAGCTCTTCTCCTTTAGTCATTGAGAGTTGATAGGCACCAGAGCCAAAAGTAGCAGTGATGACAAAGGGACCCAGCCAATTGGGTTCGAACTACCCCTTGCATTCTTGATGTGATTGATTTTTAGGATTTTCTCTCAAGACTAGATCACCAACCTTAAATTCTCTATGTCGGACTTTCTTGTTGTAGCCTCTAGACATTCTTTTCTGATACACTCTGAGATGATCATACGCTACTTGCCTGCACTCATCTAGTAATTCCAGTTCTTGTAACCTAGACACTCTGTAGTCTTCATCAGTGACAAGTCCATGCATTCTGATTCTGAGTGATGGGATTTCAACCTCAATAGGTAGTACTGCTTCAGACCAATAAACTAAAGTGAAAGGCATAGTCCTCGTAGGTGTTCTGATACTTGTTCTGTAGGCCCATAGAGCTGGATTAATCATGAGATGCTTTTTCTGATACTTGTGTCGATACTGATTTTGATACTTGTTCCGATACTTGTTCTGATACTGGTTCTGATACTTGGTTCTGATACTGATTCTGATAATAATTCTGATAATTATTCTGATACTGGTTCTGATACTAATTCTGATACTGATTCTGATAATTGTTCTGATATTGGTTCTAATATTGATTCTGATACTGATTCTGATAATTGTTCTGATACTGGTTTTGATGCTTGTTTTGATATTGGTTGTGATACTTGTTTTGATACTGGTTGTGATACTTGTTCTGATAATTGGTATACCTGATAGCATATTTTTCCATTGCAAACTCCCAAACAAGATCATATCATGCGGTCCCAATGTCTAGCAAGGTGGAGGATAAGAGGGATTGACAAGCTGGTGGAAGAGATGGAAGACAAGAGAATGAAGGAGAATGAAGGGAAGAAATCCTCAAGGGAAAACTCCTCAAGAATACCCAAGCTAGGGAAAAATAGGTCATGTAAAGCACATTTGGATAAGCAATGAAAGGCTAGCATAGGATAAGTCACAAAAGCGTGATGCAAGAGTAGGAAAGGATGCAGTCCAAAAGAGTAGACATGTCAAGAGGCTTCATAGCACTGTGTTTTACTTTTTCTTTCTTTTCTTTTATTAGATCAAGACCAAAGGGGAAAATGATAGCGATAGATGAAAATGAATGGAGGAAGATGGATATGAAGGCTAAACATGGAAGGAATGAAAGCAAGATCACCGTAAGATAGCTCACAAAATAGCCAAATATTCATGTATAGATCAACATTGTCAAAATCAAAGAGAGAAGATGGAATGGATGAACTATGTAGAAGAACTACGCATGATGCCTGATTGCCAGGTTTTCATCATGGTACTTATCCAAGGTGCCACAAGGGAGTGGTTTTCACCATAAGATGAATTTATTTCTCTTTACTTTTGCTACCAAGGCACCTGTTTCCAAGTTTTCACCAAGGCACATTTTCAATTTTATTTTATTTTTATTTTTTATTTTTTTTGGAAGAAGGCAAGCTTTTTAGATAATGCTCCTTGAAAGGATAAACCATGATATGCCAAGGATTCAAAATGATATGCTCAAAGATGCTGATAGGGAAAGGAACATGGAAGAGAAAAATGGAGGATAGGGTTTTATGTAAAGCGAGTGAGGTTGGAAGATAGGAGGAATAGGCAAATGAGGAAAAAGGATAGAAGGTAGAAGGTTAATGAATGGAATGATTGTGAAAGGGTAGATGGAAAGGAAGGCAAGATCAATGTAAACACACACCTTGAAGGGTGGCGAGAGGGTGGAGGAAATGTGAATGAAGGAATACGTGAAGGAATATGGCGAATGTATAGCAGAGGTTGAGGTTTGGGCACATGAAATGGAAGAATATTTTTGGAAGGAGATGTAGTGGAAGCCTTTGGAAGCTTGAACGTCAATTTCACTTTTTGTTCAACACCAGACTCTTTCAAGAGAGACTTTGGAATCCATATAGTCATAGGATTTTTATTTCCTTTTGATGATTTAGAGATAATATCTTCAATGATAGATTTTGGAACCCATACTTGTCTTGTAGTTTTTTTTCTTAGATATCTCTTTTGACTTTATGTTTCCATGTTGTTTAGAGGAGACATGGTGATCTTCTCTTTTTGATGGATTCTTGTATTGCTTCTTTTTCTTGTATTGAACATTCAAGTTACTTCCAAAAGACTTGGGATTTGTGGAAGAGGGAGGATATGACTGGTTTAGATGGGTGGGTGGATGAAAAGGATTCAAGGGTATGCATCTATGTTGATCTTGAAGAAAGATGGGAGATGGAGGTATGTAAGGACCCAAGATGGATGGTGAATCAGGAGAGTTAGGAGGGGAAAGTGAAGGGACATAAGGACCCAAGATGGAAGGAAGGCATGAAGCCCTTAGTAGTGGTGGAAGAGGTCCAAGGATGGAAGTGGAAGATGCAAAAGGATAATCAATAAGTTCATCAACATCTATATGACAACCAAGGATATTAGCATCTTTAAAGTGAGCATTAGAATTTTCAATAGAATCATGGACATCTTGAATAAGAGAATTTTCTTTGATAGGATCATTCAAAGCTTGCGAAGACTTAGGAAGAGTAGAAAGCGAAAGTGAACATGGAATGGTAGAATAAGAAGATGGAAGACTTTGATCTTGACAAGGATCTTTGGATAGCACAAGTGCAAAATTTGTCTCTTGAATAGGCTTAACATCAAAAGTAACAACACCATTGTTAATAACCTTAATGGAAGTATCATCTTTGGAAAGCCCAAGTGTAGTAAGGTCATTTTGATTGTCAATAAGCTCAACAGTGTGAGTAGTAGCTTGATCTTGCTTAGGAGAAGACTTAAGACATGGTGGAATGCATGAAAAAGGGTGTATAGGATCAAAAGAACCATGAAGCGGATAAGAGACATCGGGAAAAGGAGTGGATGAAATGGAGGGTTCTTGATCTTGATCTTTCTTTATGTTATTTTTTTCATCATTTTTGGAATCCTCTTGACATGGAGCCACTTCTAAGGACAAGGAAGCATGTTGGGATTGTATGGATGACTTTGGAAGAGATGGTGGAGGACTAGTTGAAGTAGGCATTGTAACATATGAAGGCATAGGCTCTTTAGGTTTAGCATTATTGAAAGTATTTGCAGCCAAGTGAAGGTTAGCTTGAGTTTCTTTAAGAGGTAGCCCTAGAGGATAACTATAGGGAACCACATGAAAAGTATCAAGGCTTGTGTCGGATGAAGGTTCTGTGAAAGATTTGAAAGACTCGGAAGCTTTAGGAAATGTACGGGTATTGGAGGAAGTAGGGGATGGAAGGGAACCATCACTAGACAAAGGTTCAACATTAACATGATCTTGCTTGAGAAGATAATCTTTATTTTCAGCAGGAGAGTCCTTAACAGAAGGATTCTTATAATATTGATGTTTCAAGCTAGCATGATGTATTTTATAGTCCTCAGCAGTAGTAGATGGATCATCATCAAGGTATTGTCCACAAAAGCCATCAAAATCTCTTTCAAAATTAGAATCATATGGATCACCATCATGATCTATCCAATGTGATGGCCCATTTGTAGTAAGCAGGAATGAACGATGAGGAGGACTCTTAGGAACAGAGGTGTCATAGGTATCATTACATTGTCTATCATCATAGTCATCATAGTCTCCAAAGCTGAATGTGTCACTTTTCGTGGAAGAGGTATCATAAAGGTTGTCACGTTGCTCACATTTTTTCCAAGGGCATGGTGACATGTACAAGTCTTTATCAAATGGAAAAGAGTATAGAGATTCTATGGAGAACTCTTTAGATTCCTTCTCTTTCTTAAGATTGTTAAGTTCAACTTGCATAGCATGCAGCTGTTTCCTCATAGCAGTGATCAAAATTTCTTCCTCATGTGTATTGATTCTTTGAGAGATGTGTACTGATTCTCAATAACTACTGCTCTATTCCTGACACAATGATATTTTTGACAAATTCTGGAACTAGGCTGGAAACATTGGATATCTTGCAATTTGACAATTTCTGACAACTCTCTCAAATTTTTTCAAATGACACTCTGCAGACTCGTACAACACTGGGTAGTCTATGAAACGACAGTTGCTAAACTCATACGATAGTTGGGTAGCAATGAAATGACAGTTGACAAAACTTGTATGACAGTTGCTAACAGGGTTTTGACTTTCTTGAATGTGCTGGTTTGAAAACTCGTACGACACTGGGTTCTCAATCGTACGATAGATGGGCAATACTGAAATGACACTTGACAAAACTCGTATGACTTTTGACTTCTTGAAATGAGTTTTGACTCCAGAAAGATTTTACGTCAATTTTTGCAAAATTTAAGGTCTTCAGTTTTGGATTGTTTGCAAATTGTACTGTCCAGATTTTGAAGGTTATACCAGATTTGATCATTTTTAATAGCCAAGTAGATAAACAAGCACGCAGAATAGTAAGCAAGTGATTCTAAGCATGTCTAAAAATAATGAACAAGGGCAAAAGCAACCTTGCGCACGAACAATCAAGTGACCAAATTGTGATAATCCCTGAGAGTACTAATTGTGTATGTTCTGAAAAGTTTTGCAATAACACACATATACCTGAAAGTGAAAAATTGGCCTCTCTAGGGTTTTTAGTAATGGTTTGACTCTGCAACTTTTATGATTCAAGGGGGTGAACTCCAATCCCGGCACACCAGGGTTTTGACACAGTCCGAGAACTTAATCTTCAAGAGCTGCTAGGGAGATTTGACAACCCAACAATGAACCATACCTATGGAGATTTCTTCCACAAGGACATTTATATAGCGGCTGTCACTACCATGGCGAAAATGGCTATTACCACTTGAGGTTTCGTCAACACAGTTTTCCCTGTGAAGGGATTGTCCGCTACGGTTAACCCTCTCTAAAGGTGACTCACAGATTTATACCACAAGGGGACTTGGCTCTAGATTCAAAGTTTTGACACCTCTTCACTTTTAACCCAAACAAAGCAAGCAGATTAATTCGACACGCTAAGACAAAGTTTTGTTTCACCAAAGTCTATGATGCCAATTCCACGTGATCTATCAACCTCTCTGGGGAGAGAATGTATCAATCAATAAGAGAAGGCACACTAACCAATTTTGATTCACCAAAGCTCGTGATATCAACCCCACGTGATCTATCAACCTCTCCGGAGAGAGAATGTGTCGATCAATAAGAGAAGACTCACTAACCAAGTTGAATGTGAAATGCACTAATTATCCTCCCTACCTACAAGGATTCCATCGTCAAGGAAGGATTTTGCTAGGAATCCAATCTCTCAAGAATCACGAATAGTGTTCATAGGGCCTAATTACTATGTGAGCATAGATATATTCCTGAAAGAAAATCTACCAAAAGTACCCAAAAAGCAGAAAGAGGAACACTTAATGCTTAAAGTGAATATGAGATGATTCCACAAGGTGGAACACTTAACACCTCACACAAGTTGAAAATGAGTCCCCAACTTAGAAAATAAGTGAGTTCCTAAAAGCACAAAAGGGTTGCCAAGTGGAACACTTAACGCTTCTGTCCTGTTGACCCCTCCCCTTTATGGCGCTGAGATTGCAACCATGGGGTGGAAATGAGGGGCCGGCGGATTAGCGAGTCCAATAACCCAAGATAGCAATCAAGATCAATCACAAGTATTCTAAGACTACTTAATGAATCCTTAAGGGGTCACAACCTCAATTATGCAAGTGTGTAGAAATAGATCAAAAGCATGAAAAGATGCACACAAGCTTGACACATAAGAGATTTATTTTAAGTTCCAAATTGAAATGTTATTAGATGAAGGAGAATACCTGGGATCCTTGCAATGCGCTTAGTAGATTTTACCTGATTTTTAGAAATTTTTGTTTAGGTTTACTATGCAAGCAAGCTACGAACTCTCCAACAAGCAAACAAGATATGCAAGGTATATTCAACTTATGAAAACCCTAGGGTTAGATCTAAAAATCAATTGTTAGGAGCAATAATAACTAGAAATTAATCCAAATGACAACTAATATCATGCATTGAATCATATGAAAAATAAATGCATACCCATCACAAAATTTTAATTTTTTTGCACTACATTTGACCTAGTCAACAAGATCTAATTTTTTTGATATGATTTTGGCTACAAAAATAGAAATTTAGAATAGAGACCCCTACTAAAAAATAGAGAGATTTCCAAAAATGCAAAAATTTTAGAAAAATCTCTTCATTTGTGCCCTAGAGACCCGTTTTATCAAAATAGACCAGTTTTTGTAAATTGACTATTTCAGCTATTATATCATGTCCAAATTTAAAACAAAAAGAATGGACCCCTTATAGAATTTAAAAAAATTTCCGAAAATATAAAAATTTCCAAAAAATATGCTAATTTGTGTCAGATATTAATTTTTTATGAAAAATTGAAAAAATATTATTAAAAATTTAAAATAATTTAGAAAATTCTAAATTGTTTTTTGAAGCTTCTCTGATATGTCTTGAACCTACAAAAAAAATTTCAGACTAAAAATCCAAGCTTTTTGGGAGATAAAATTAAATCTTTGAAACTTTAGGGTTTTAGCTCCCAAAAAAAAATCAAAATTAGCATGCAAAGGTGGGTTGCCCCATGGTGGGTGCCAAAAATGTGTGTGTGAAAATTGTACCTGATCTACAGACACAACACTCAGTAAAACATTAGAGGTTAGCAAAAATGAAATCATGCAAAATTGAAAGCTAAACTAACCAAGCGATTTACTGCCTTCTAGTAGGTGCGAGATTGATGTTCTCAGATTGTTTATCGAGATCAGTGACCTAGACAACACCTAAATGAAGGATTTGAATGCAAAAGATGGATATAAAATTGAATGCAATTAATCTATATTTTTGATATTTTCTATGCAATAAGAATGATAAAAACCGATATGAATCTATGCTAGATGAAATTGATATGCAATGCTAATCTAACAATGATATGCAATATGAATGCTAAAATAAGATTGATCTCACAAAGATGTCCATTCGCAAGAGCTTTGATTCTTCAATTCCAATTCTCCAGCGTGATTGTGCAAAAACATGAGATGCTTGGATGCAAATTTGAGAGATGAATTATGAAGAACTGAGCCTTGTTTTTATAGAAATCCAGGGCTTTGGAGGTGCATGAGAAAAAGTCATAAATCACTCAAATAACTCAGGTTGATTTTTGAGTTATTTTATAATAAAGATAATTTAATTCACAAAAACATGCAAAAGCTAAGTTTTAACTCAAAATAGAGTTTAGCTTTAATTGATAATTGATAGTTGTCTTCTTTTATGATTGTGCATGTTTTATTTATGAATTAATTTAATAATAAAGTGATTTATTTCTAACTTAACTGCTTTTAAAAATAAAACAATTGATTTATGGGTTAATCAATTATTTAATCAAACTTTGATTAAAAACTATATTATTAAATAATGACAACTTGCTTTAATTAATTAAATAAGAATTTAATCAATTATTCATATGATATTAGATTTATTGTCAAAATTAAATAATACAATTAATAATAGATAGAATTAAATTTAATTACACAATTAAGTGGCAAATATTAAATCTAATTAATTAAATATGAAAATATTCAATTAATCAAACTTTAGGATAAATGTGATTTATTGCCAAATAATTATAAAATTAAAGATAATTATGATGATTAGGAATATTACTAAGAATATTCCCCAATGCAGAATTTAAGATAATCAATTATGATTCGATGATGTTTAGATGTGCCTTAGATTAGGACTTTGATGTTGATTTTGTTCAAATTGAAGATGTGGGAGATTAATGAACTTATAGCCCATTTTTGGGGTATTACAGATATTTTGTTATTGAAATTGTAATTGAAGTGAATAAATTTTGGCCAAGGTCCAGATTCCATAGGTGCTGCATAAAAGAAGAAAGGAATAATTTGATCAAAGAGATGAAGCTCTTGGTACACTCATTATGTCTATTTCTCTTGATTTGAGATATCATATTGTATCTTATAGAAATCCTAATGAAATTTGGAGCACCTTAGAGAGTATCTCTAATAAGATAGATAAGACGCAGAATTTTTATTGGAGAATGAATTTATGAGACTTGATACAAGGCATTTTAAAAATATTCAAGATTTATTCTAAAAGCTTAACTCTGTTGGATTGAAATAGAAATAATGTGGGGTTAAAAAAGAGGATGAGAAACTGATTCTATCCATTCTCTTTAATCTAAGTGTTTATTATTTAGTATTTGTTTCTATATTTTATGCCAATATAGATAATATAGGCAGTGCACACAAAATTCCTTTTCTTGATACTTTTATAGCTCATTCAAAAGAGAACAATAAAATTTAGCATACATGGGCACAGTAACACCTTTGACATATCAAGCACTTCTTTCAAGAGACCCACATCCAAAGGTTTCAAGTGACAAAGTCAAGAAATTGAATAAGGATTCTAAGTTTGATGAGAAAGTTAAAGAATATCATTTACATCATACACGACAGTCCAAGAAACATTCTAATGAGGAATAATTATAAAATAATAATATGAAATATGCTTGTTAAAGATACTAGGAAATGATGAGCATAGGTGTTATCCTAAAAGGATTGATGATCTTACCCACCTTATTCAAAACAAACACGCCTCATTGCCCTCATTATTGTCTCCTTCCTCTTCAGCTTCACATTCAACATCTTTTTTTCCATAGTCAAGAGACACAAGATTTTGTTAGAAATAAGGAATACTGAGAGGGGGGGTGAATCAGTATTCTACAAACTTTTACTTTTGCTCAATTATGGATATAATAGATTATCTTAACACATGCATAACATAAGAAGCTAAACAACATGCATGGCAATAAAACTAAAGAACTCATAACACATTATTTGTTCTCGAGGAAACCTTGGACAAGGGAAAACCCTAGTGGGGATGGTACCCACAAAGATCCACTAATCAAAAGTATCATGTTAAGGATGTTGACCCTGTTAGGAGTCTATTACATGCATATAGTGTCTCAGTCCTGATTAAGGGACTATAGGCTTTGTTAGAAGCCTCAACACTATTAGGAGTTGGCAGTACAGAAAGTGATTACTAGATGAGCCCACTACCCAAACAAGTAATGTACAATATACACTAATTACAAAAGAAGGTTAAGGTACAGGTGAACCCACAATAGTGGGTTACACTTTTTTGCCTGAACGGACACTAAACTCTACATTTTGAAAAAAAAAATTCAGATTCAGATGCATATTGTCGTTAAACCATTTGAAATCAGAAGATGAAGTAAATTAGAGTCTTTTAGGATTTTTTGTCTAGATTCTTAATATATTTTTTATTTTTATTTTTTAATTGATTTGAATAATTTTTTATTTCTCTCACAAAAACTGATATGTTGCTGAAAACGTCATTTTCAAAGAGTTACATTGTTTTTATAGAGCATAACTTTTTTTCTAAAATAGATATCAATGTGATTCTTTCAAATTTAGTTTTTTAACATCCATATGGAAGGCATGCACTTGGTTTGATGACATTATCATGATTATTTTACATTTTATTAACATTTGAAGTTGACTAAACCGTAATTTTGACATACCTTGACTACATAGCTTATAACTTGTCATGTATTTGTCCAATTTTATTTGATAGAAAGATAACTTCAATACCTAGAGCATAGATATTTTTTAGAATTTTTTTCTCCCATTTACTATTTTTCCATAAGCATCAAACATAGAGGTAGACATACGGTGAAATATCTATGTTTAGTAAAACTAAAAAAGCAAAGTCATAATAAAATTAATATGTATTAACATTATAATAATTGGAAAGATTTTTCTTGGTAGTACCTTACTACATAGATAGTTTTGTCAAATGGAGTCATTTGATTTTCCAAAAGATAAATTTGAAGTGATTTTTTGTCAGTATTTTAATAGGTGAGAAGGAGACTCCATTATAGGTATGAATGAGAAGTATAGATGTTATATCAATACTTTTTTAATCTAAGAGGCTTTGAGCTAACCATTTGTAATTAAATCCTTCAAATGGAACCTCTCAAGGTTTAAATCATCATATTTTATTAAAAATGTGTTATTTTAGCAAAAATCAATATCTCTAAAAAAGTGTAACCCTCTATTGTGGGGTCACCCGTACATAACATTATACTGCTTGCATCAATATCTTTTCGCTGCTCTTTCACTATCGCTCTTACATATGCATCATATATCTCGCTTCATATCACTTCTTGATTACATTACATTACATTTATACAAGTTATTAGGATTAATAACTTTCCAGTCGGCTATCATATTACAAATAACTTTATCCAAGGATTAACATCTAGGATGTCGTCCTTTTATATTGTTAAGTCATTATTTTGATAAACAAAATAATCCCTTAACTCTTTATCAATTCTGTCTTCATATTCTATCCTATTGGCTTGACACTGTCTTTAGTAAAACTGTCATAACTTCTTCAGTACATGTCGTACTGACTTGTGCTCTAAGATGAGTCTTCAACAGTCATCATAGAGTCTATGTTCAAGTGCGCAAGCACTGAACTTACTCCAATCAACATCGCAAACAAAAATTGTCTCCAGGTTCACTGGTAAAAACACTATCTCATACTTAGACAATTTCACATTGCGCTCTGACATACTAGCTCTCTGACCTGTGTGATTTCATGTAGATCATATGTTTCCATAATGACAACATCTATGTAACCAACTCAGCCAAATTGCCAACAATCTCCCCCTTTGTCATTGGTGGCAACATATGAGAAAATTGGCTAAGTCTACAACTTCAAAATCTCAAAATTGTGGCCATAGCATAAAATATATACTATCCTTATAACTCCAAAAAAAACTTATCTCTAATACAGTACTCCCCCTAAGAGTATCAATCCTTATCATTTAATTATCAATTTTCTGCTATATATCTCTCCTCCTTTGACAACAATGACAAAATAAAGGTAAGGAGGGTTACAAAACTGTATTCATAAAAAGATTATACCTTAATTCAATATTGCAAAGCCGGTAGGCTTGCAACACAATCTGTAAAATCAATCTTTATAGCCTCTAACTCCTTCTCCCATGATTTCTTAATAGAATATGCCACATTGAGTAGTGCACACAATCCATAAGATGCTATCTCACATGCTTGGAGATTCTCAAAGTTAAGCTTTTGAAAAAATGTCTTAGCTGAAAGACATTCTTCCAATTGCCCTTAAATAATACTTAACTTCATAGAAGTGTGCTCTCTTAAAAGAGTGAATATTTTTATTTTCTTGTCTTTTTCATCTTGCAAAATTTTGATTTCATCATATATCTTATGAATTTTCTTCTCAACATCAAATATCTTCACATTGGGGCTTGAAAGAAAGTTAGTTTCATTCTGAATTTCTACTTCCTTCATCTTATTCTTCTGCTGTCAGGGTCTCTGATTTTGTACACTGGATGTACAAAGATTTTCCTCTTTCCAAATTCTTCCTCAAGTCCTTTATACAGATATCAAGATTGTTGATATCATTCCTGATATTTTGGCTAATGTTCAAAAGCATTTTGGCCTCATAAGCTGCTTGAGCTTTCACTTTTGCTATATCAGTTAAGTTTGTGAATTCACTGTCAAAAGTGTTCATCACTTTCTTTGCTTTCTCCAAAGGGTCAACTTCTACAATTTGTGTAGTTACAATGCCTTGTAACTTCTCAGTAAGTTTCTTTAGGCATCCTTCAAGAATTTTTACTTTCTTGTTCTTTCCAATGATCTTGTTCAAGGATGTGATCAATTCCATCTGATCATCATCATCTACTTCCTTTCCCAAATGCTCAATCATAGATCCAATCTGATTCTTCTTTCTAGTCTTAGGAGTAAGACTGATATCTTGATGAAGGGTGCTCCCCTTAATACCACAAACACATAATAGAAACATAGAAACAACAACAATATGCAAGAATAGAAAATGGACTTCTTATTATCTCCACAAATGTGGAATTACAAACTTTCCGAATTACAATATGTAAAGCCACATGGGCATTCCCTTACAATATTATGTAGGACAAAGTCTTGAATCAATACCCAGATCTACCACCCAGAACTGTCTTAGACAACACTACAGGCCTTCTTTATATATGCAATTTCCACCTCTTGAGAAGGTTCCAGAAATTCAGCCCTTTAGGCTGACTAAATATAGAATTATTTATTTTCACAATTTTTACAATAGGGTCAGCTCAAAAGAAATACAAAATATGATTTTAGGTAACCCAACTTTCGGAGGCCATAACTTTTTAACTGTAGCTATGTTTTTCTATTGTAACCACTTTTCGAAAATGCCATGATGAGATCTACAATGCTTGACATGCGCTAGTGCCATTCAGTTGGGGGTCGATTGCAATCTGGAGCCTCTAAGACTTTCAAAATTGACCTGAAAGATTTCATACCCAAAAACCTCAATAACTTCACCAATATAGATGATGTGGCAATGAAACTCAACTGGTAGGCTGATATGACTAGGGTGAACCTCCAACTGTGAAATTAGAACATTCTGAGATCATATGACCAACTTACTAAAAATAGTAAGTTTCCATAAATAGAAGCTTTGCACAAGATAGCCCTTATTGAAAAACAAATAGAAATATTTTTGGGTGATGCAAGTTTGCTCTTACACCCAGGATGCTCTTGCATCAGACACCCGGGGTAATTTGAGAAGTGACCTTGTCACGACTCAGGTTTGAAGAAGAAAACCAAGATAGTTAACCTCCTTCTTTGTTAGCCATGATGAATCTTCAATAGGTCATCCTTTCTATTTGACCAAATAATCTTCATATGTCTTATTCTTTGTGCTTCTGCCAACACGACTATCCATTATGTCCTCAATCTCCTTGATATCTGAACTAGTTGTTGGAATACTCCACTGTGCTGCTATAACCTCATCTTCAACACCTCCTTCATGATACTCTATCATATCTGAAACATTAAATACTAGTGAAATATTCAGCTCAGTAGGCAACTCGACCTCATATACATTTCCTGAATCATGCTTCTTCAGTATCTTACATGGCCCAAACTTCTTCATTTTCAACTTGTTATATGTACCAATTGGAAATCTTTCCTTCTGCAAATGAACCATGACTTCATATCCAACCTGAAATTCCTTATGCCTCATTTTCTCATCTACCTTAGCCTTATACTACACATTCATCTTGGTAATGTACTTCCTCACCTCCTCATGGATGTTCTTCAAATATTCTGCAAAATCCTCACCTTTAGCACTACTTATTTCTCCTTTATCTATTTTTCTTAGCTTAGATGTATTTCTTAGACTACTCCCATATACAATCTAGAATTGTGATTTACTAGTGCTCCTGTTGACAAAATTATTGTATGCAAATTCTGCCTGTGGTAAAATCAAATCCCATCCTATTGGCTTATCGCCAACCAAACATCTCAACAAATTTTCCAAACTCCTATTCACCCCCTCTGTCTGTCCATCAGTCTGTGGATGATGTGATGAACTGAACTTCAAATCTATCTTCAACTTCTTCCACAATGTACGCTAGAAATATCCAACAAACTTAGTGTCCCAATCTGAAACTATGGTCTTTGGCAAACCATGTAGCCACACTACTCTGAAAAAAAATTCTGCTACATGAACAACATCATTAGTCTTCTTGTAGAGAATAAAATGTGTCATCTTTGAAAATCTATCAACTACCACAAAAATTGAATCATGTCCCCGCTATGTGCTCGGTAAACCAAGAACAAAGTCCATACTGATATCCTCCCAAGGTTTCTCTGGTACAAGTAATGGCTTATACAAAACTATATTCTGCTTCACTCCTTTCACCATCTGACATACTCTGCAACTCTATACAAACTTCTTGACATCTTGCCGCAACTGTGGCCAATAATAATTCTCACTAACCAAAGCAAGGGTTTTATCATGACCAAAATGTCCAGCCAATCCTCTGCTATGCTTCTCCTTGATGAGATTCTCCCTCATAGAACTTCATGGAATGCAAAACTGACTCCCTCTGAATAGCATATCATCCTAGATGATAAAATCCAACCACTTCATTCTGTCTAGAGTAACATGTTCTTTACAAGCTTTCCAAGCTTCACCAAAATCAAGATCCTCTGGATACAAATTCTTGAGTTCCTTGAACCCAACCACCTTATTCTACATTTTTGTCAGCAATAGTTGTCTTCTGCTAAGAGCATCTACAACTTTGTTAGACTTTCTACTCCTGTGTTTTAAAACAAATGTATAACTTTGCAAAAACTCAACCCATTTCAAATGCCTTTGATTCAGCTTTCTTTGACTATTCAAATATTGCAAAGCTTGATGATCAGTATACAAAACAAATTCCTTAGGAAGTAGATAGTGTCTCTACTTCTTCAATGCCTGAACTATAGCACAAAATTCCTAATCATAAACATAATATTTTCTCTTGGCATCATTCAACTTCTCATTGAAATAAGAAATGGGTTTACCTTCTTGGCTTCTAACAACTCCTATTACAGTACCACTAGCATCACAGTCTACTTGAAACACCTTATTAAAATCTGGAAGTGCTAAAACATGTTGTTTTGTAACTTTCTGTTTCAACAGTTTAAAACTCTTATCTGCTCCATTAGTCCACTTGAACTCTTTTCTATCCCCCTCTCATTTTTTCAATCAAGGGTCCACAAATACTACTAAAATTTCTAATAATTTTTTTATAAAAGCTAGCTAGACCATGAAAAGATCTTACCTCAGTAGCACTCCTTGGAGTAGGCCATTCAAGGATAGCCTGCACTTTCTTTGGGTCTATTTTTAGACCTTTTGTTAAAACTACAAATCCCAAGTACACTAACTCCTTTTTCACAAAACTACACTTCTTCAAATTAATCAACAATTTCTCTTCTCTTAACTTTTCAAACACCATACGAATATGCATCATATGCTCCTCCAATGTCTTACTAAAAATCAAAATATCATCTAGGTAAACAATGACAAACTTACCCAAATTTTTTTTCAGAACCTCATTCATAAGCCGCATGAAAGTGCTCGATGCATTGGTTAGCCTAAAAGGCATGACTAACCACTCATACAGTCCTTCTTTTGTCTTGAAGGTAGTCTTCCATTCATCTCCTTCTCTGATCTGAATCTGGTGATATCCACTCTTCAGATCTATCTTTGAGAAATACACAGCTCCACTCAAACAATCCATAATATCATCCATTCATGGAAATCAAAACTTATACTTGATTGTGATCTTGTTTATTGCCCTGGAGTCTATACACATCCTCCATTCTCTATTTTTATTTGGTGCTAATACTATTGGTACAGCATAGGGAATCAGACTCTCACAGATCAATCTTTTCTGTAACAACTCATGTACTTATCTGTTCAACTCCTCACTTTCTATAGGTGTCATTCTATGTGTTGCCTTATTTGGAAAACTTGCTCCTAGGATCAAGTCCATTTGATGACTGATCTTCCCAACTGGTGGTAATCCATCAGGCACATTATCAGATACAATATCCTAAAACTCATTCAACAAATCTGCAACCTCTACAGGTACATCCTCTACTTCCTCTTTACCAGATTTTAGAATTAAAGAAAAAACACACATGCTCATGCCTCATACCATCTAGGAATTTTCTTCCATTAACAAAAATTATTCTTGCATTACCACATACCTTTTCTTCAGTGTCCTTCAATAGCTTTAGCTTATGTCGCACTCCATCCTTTGTCAAAGAATAGGTATTTGCACGACCATCATGTACAACACATCTATCAAACTGCCATGGCCTCCCCAACAACATGTGACATGCATCCATATGTATGATATCACATAGTACCTCATCATAGTACCCGCCAATCTTGAACTTTACTAGGCACTGTTCACTGACCATGACCTTGTGGTCATCCTGCACCCAAGCAATCCGATATGGATGTGGGTGTTTCTATCTCTTGAGCTTCAAATTTTTCACCATCTCGTTTGACACCAAATTGTCAATGCTTCCACTATCAATAATCACATCACAACATTTACCCTCACACTTGCATCTAGTGCGAAACAGGCTCGTCCTTTGTTCAAGTTCATTCTCACCACTCAGTAGGACTCTTCTGTTAATCAATGTTTCTCCTCTTTCAACATCTTCAGAATTTGAGGATCTGACATCTTCATCTACATGTGCCACTCTGGCCTAGCCTTCATTCCTCCTATCTATCCTTCCTTGGCATTAAAGATATTCAAATGCCCTATGACCTTCTTCTCCACAGTGAAAACATGTTCCACGGAAGCCTCCTCTTCCTGAACCTTGCCCTCTTCCTCTTCCTCTCTAATCTCTATTGTTTAGATCTTGGAAATGATTGGAATTGTTTCCTCTCTGATTTGGACTTCCACTAGCTTCATCCTTCTTTTTTAGATCTTCATTTTGGCTTCCATATGACCGTCCACTAGATCGTCCACCGTGACCTCTTCCGTTTTGTCTGTTCTCAAACTTCTTGTTTAGCTTTTCCTCTACTTTTAGGGCAATCCGGTATGCTTCTTCAATACTGTTCATTCGAACCAGATTCAGCTCCTCCTAAATGCTTGGCCTCAACCCATTAAGGTAACATGCAACTTTCTCCTTATTAGCTTCACATGGCTTATTCTAATGAGGATTCGATAGAACTCCTCTGTATACTCCTGAACAAATCATCCCACTTGCTTCAAACTTTGCATTTTCTTTAGTAGGTCAAGTGCATAATCAATAGGGATGAACTATCACTTCAATTTATCCACCATCTGATCTCATCTTGTGATTTTATCCTTTCCTCTTCGATTTCACTCCAATTGAATCTCTTGCCACCAGATCTTCGCATGACCCTTCAATCTGGCCTTCGTGAATTTGACCCTATCAAGATCCTCAATATCTTCATACTCAAAATATTCTTCACATTCATTGATCCAGTTGATCAACTCCTTTGGGTTAAGATTTCCTGAAAATGTAGGAACCTCAATCTTAGGTCTTTTCCCGATCTTGGAAATGGCCTGAAAAAGTCTTTCTTCCTCGTGGTTCACAATTTTGATTTCTCCTTCTTGATCTTCTTCTTTGGCTTCATCCTCACTTTCGTCTCTAACATTAAGATTCATTCCTCTATGAATCTCTTCTTGCAATGCTCGCACTTGTCTCTGGAGCACTTTAACCTCAGGTGTTACAACACCAGCTCTTCCGCCACGTTCCCTTTGTGGAGGTATTTTCACGATGCGCACTGAAACCCTAACCATGGTCCTGGTGCAAACTGCCTCACAGTCGGTGATCTTTTTACACACTCAGGAACTCCTGCTCTGATACCACTTGATGAAGGGTGCTCCCCTTAATACCACAAACACATAATAGAAATAGAGAAACAACAACAATATGCAAGAACAAAAAATGGACTTCTTATTATCTCCACAAATGTGGAATTACAAACTTTCAGAATTACAATATGCAAAGCCACATAGGCATTCCCTTACAATATTCTCTAGGACAAAGCCTCAAATCAATACCCAGATCTACTACCTAGAACTACCCTAGACAACACTAGGGGCCTTCTTTATATAGGCAATTTCCACCACCCGAGAAGGTTCCATAAATTTAGCCCTTTAGGTTGACTAAACATAGAATTATTTATTTTCACAATTTTTACAATAGGGTCGGCTCAAAAGAAATACAAAATATGATTTTAGGTAACCCAACTTCCAGAGGCCATAACTTTTTAACCGTAGATCTATTTTTCTATTGTAACCACTTTTCAGAAATGCCATGACAAGATCTATAGTGCTTGACACGTGCTAGCGCTAGTCAGCTGAGGGTCGATCACAATTCGGAGCCTCTAAAGCCTTCAAAATTGACCTGAAAGATTTCGTACCCAAAAACCTTGATAACTTCACTAATACAGATGATGTGGCAATGAAACTCAACTGGTAGGCTGATATGACTAGGATGAACCTCCAACTATGAAATCAGAACATTCTGAGATCATATGACCAACTTACTAAAAATAGTAAGTTTTCATAAATAGCAGCTCTGCACAAGATAGCTCTTATTGAAAAGAAAATAGAAATATTTTTGGGTGATGCAAGATTTCTCTTACACCCAAGATACTCCTGCATCATATCTTCTTTAGTGGGAATAGGTACTAGTTTTTCTGTCACTGAGGGTTCTACAATTGTGGTCTCTATTTTCTCTTCTCCTTTGGTAGCCTCCTGCTCTTCAAAAGCCGAATTGTCAAAAATGTTTTCTAGATTCTTGAATACATTATCATCAGTATCCAAGGTGATCTTTGTTCCTTCTACATTCATGACTTCATCTTCAATGTTTATGGCTGGTGGAGAGGGACTGTCCTCTTGTTCTGTTTCACCTGGTTGCTCTGCTGCAACTGATGGTTCTCCAACATTTTTTGACATAACCTTGATGATTGCTTGCTCTATTTCTGTATTAACTTCTTCACATCTGCCTCCCATAATCTAAATGGTTCTCTTCTTGGTTCTCAAATGGGTGCTTAGAGCTTTCATGATCTGACTAAAGTGTGCTTCATCTTTTACAACACAAAGCTTTCTTACAAGCTTTTCTCTAATAGATGTGTATTCCTCTGATGCTCTCTTCTTCCTATTCACAAGTTTATTGTACAAATCATCAGGTATCTTACCCTGAATTGTATCAAACTTCTTATTAGACAAAATCATATGCTTTACCACTGCATTTTCCAAATTTAATCTCCCTGCATAATCATAGAGTTCATAACACTTATTCATTCTTGTAAAGTCTCCATCCTGAATGATCTACTCATTAAGCTTCTCAACTTTAGGTTTCCAAGTTTTCTTCTTAATAGAAGTGTCATCATCTTTGATTTCTACAATTTTCCTTGGAATTGGTTGCACTAAAGTTTTCTGTCTCTTACCCGGTCCAGTAGCACTCCTTTTTACTCTTTTTCTAGGTGTGGAGGAAGTGGATCTAGTGGATATCCTTTCTTCTTGATCTTTCTCAATTTCTTCCACTTTCACCTTAACTTGTGTTTCTTCTTGTTGTGCTGCAATTGATGATAAAGGTGGAATAGACAAAACTTCTTTTTGTCCAATATCTCTGATTGCTATTGCTATTTTCTTTGCTATCAAGAATTCATGCTCAGTCATCCCTGTATCTTTTAGAATTTTCTTGATAGTACTCTCAACTCTTTTCTTTGACTGCTTCTCTTCAAGTAAGGTCTTTGTGTAGTTGAAGTTCTCCTTAAAGGTTCCAAACCTGTTACAATGAGTGTCCAACTTGCACTTAAGTAACCTACTCACATATCCTTATGTCTCTTCCTCAGATATCTCATAGCCAAGAGGGTCTATGAACTCTGTTCTAGGTTCTACTGCTTCAATGTAGGTAAAGTCAGTATCAACCATAAAACATATCTCATTTTTATACTTCTCCACAAGAGACTGTGGGATCCTTGATCTGCTAGACACTATATCCTGAAATGTCTTGATTACCAATACTGTACTCTCATTCACTTTATCAATAACATGCCTTCTGTACACTAGGTTAATCCTTTCCATTGTTGTTTGGCCATCATTTCAATCATTTCCAATGGTGTAAGGAAATCTTCTCAATAGGTGAAAAAACATATAGGTGATTAAGGATGAGAATCTAAACCGTGTATACTTAGTTTTCTTAATCTTTTCCAAGTTCTCAAATAGTTGAATTCTCAGAATCTCACACATATCAACTTGTAGTTTGTCAACACACATCAGATAAGCTGCATGTATCATTCTAGCTGCCATGTCATCCTCTCTTGAATTTGCATAAAACTTAGTGGTTAGGATCTTGCATAAGTATCTGACATCATCTTGTTGAATCTTACTAATCACAATTCCTCTACCATTATAGGATGAATTTGTGTTGTCTATGACTATTTTCCTCATGTTCTTCTCATTTAAAGGAATGGCTGCAGTTTTAGATAGTCTAGTAACTTCATGAATCAAATCAGTTGTGATATCTATCACTCTATCTTCTAACCAAAACTTCCCATTATGAATTCTGCTTAAGATTATCTTAGTACATTCTTCATTGTCAAATTCATACTGTAATGCATACTTAATAATTTCATTATCTTTCAAATATTCAAATCCTTCTTTCAATGTCATATCTTGATTGTAGATCTTCTGATATTCCTTGGTGAAATCACTATCACTGATAGTCTCTAGTTTGCATCCAAGATAACTTCTAACATTTTCAAGATGTAAAACTCCATCTGGTACGGATGATAAAGCTAACCTAGGATCATCCTCCAATGGTTCTACTGGTTCCCTTTTCAACTTAGGTCTATTTTTATCTTTGACATTGTGAATTAAAGAAACATCCATGATTTCTTCTAACTCCATTGATTTAAAGCTCTGTCAAGTAAAATACCTCGATTTCGCAATTTTAGGGCTTACATAGATTCGGCACAAAATTCTTCTCCAAAGACTTTCAAAATGCTTCCAATCACTACTCTTTGATCTCCTTAACACTTGAATTCACTTTGATGATAAAATAATACCGATCATGACCTTTTATTAATTCAATCTTACTTAGATCTGACATCACATTCAATTCTTTTGCCGCTTCTTTCCAAAAAGCTAATTCTGCTAACCTGCAAAACTTAAAACTTCTTGCGATCTCGCAAAACATAATATTTTTCTTTGTGCTCTTAACCATAGCATTAGAACATCATATACTACCTTGCATTAACTGCGCAAGTCTCAGTTCATCATATATCTACTTCTACACTAATCTAAGTTCCTATTCTACTGTAATTTTCATAAATTAAGTACTTTGAGATGGGTCAGGTAAAGATTCATTCTTACCTTTTAATGCTTCACCTTCCTGATTACCTTCAGTGTTGAATATGTCTCCTTGATTTATGCTTTTGATAAACTTCACTTCATTTGAATTACTAAAGCATCCTTTTTTACTGTTACTTGCATCTTCATTTCTTCTTGCATGATTTCTAGGATTAGGATTAGGATGAAAAAATCTATTGTTCATTGTACAAAACCTTGCTGTATGTCAAATCTTGTTGCATATCTGACAAACAATTCCATTGTTTCCATATCTTGGTCTAGGCTGATTGATCTATGATCTACAGTTTCTAGCAATGTGTCCAACCTTGTTGCATCTATAACATATTACTCCATTTCTTCTGTTCATATCTTCAGTAGGTTTCTTATCTGCATTGTTAGTATTCCTAAACATTCTACTACCATCATTAGTCTCAATAAATTTAGGTTTCCTATATTTAATAGCTCTATGTCCAAAACTATGACAATTATAACAATAACCATTAAGAGGTTTGAATTTCTTACCTGTGCAATCTCTCTTCATATGACCAATAGTATTACAAGAAAAACATCTACCTTTGAATTCTCTTTGCACACCTTTGGGTGATTCCTCTTGCTTAGGTGATTCTTCTTCTTTAGGTGTATCTTCAAATTTGTTAATCTCATTAGATTTCTTCTCATCTATGCTTTTAGATATTTTTAGATCTGGTTCTTTGCTTTCTTCATTTTCTTTAAAAGTGCTGAATCCAAGACCAGTCTTATCATAGAATGGTTTTTGATAAGATATTTTTTCATCAATCTTCTCACTAGTTGAATATAGCCTTTCAAGTTGTTGTTTGAATTGAGTCAGTTCACCTTTCAAAATTGTATTGTATTTCTCAAGTTCAGCATACTGCAAATTGACTTTCTCAAGTTCAGATGTTACTTTACCAAGTTTAGATTTTAGTCCTTCATTTTCAATCTTTAGACTTTCATTCTCAGATTTCAGATTTGCTTCATTCTTACCATTTCCATCTTTCAGACTAAGCTTCAAATTTGCTATCTTTAGTTTATGCTTAAGGATCTCATTTTATTTTTCTAAATTGTCATCACAATCTTCAATAGAAACTTCAAATTCCTTTTCAGATCTCAGATCTTCCAACTTGTTTTTTAGTTTCTCAATGAGGTTCTTTGCATCATCATATTTTCTTTTCAAAGTGTCTCTTTCAATAGTAAGCAAGTCAATATGTTCAAGAGCTTCTTCAATATTCTTCTGTAGTTGATCCATATCCATAGAGATCTTACTCAAGCTACTAGGCTTTCCTTGAATGATTCTTTTCCTAGTAACTAAGCTCTGATACCAATTGTTAGAAATAGGGAATAATGAGAGGGGGGGTGAATCATTATTCTAAAAACTTTTACTTTTTCCCAATTATGGATATAATAGATTATCTTAACACATGCATAACATAAGAAGCTAAACAACATGCATGACAATAAAATTAAAGAACTCATAACACATTATTTGTTCTCGAGGAAACCCTGGCCAAGGGAAAACCCTGGTGGGGATGGTACTCACAAAGATCCACTAATCAAAAGTATCTTGTTAAGGATGTTGACCCTATTAGGAGTCTATTACATGCATATAGTGTCTCAGTCCTGATTAAGGGTCTATAGGCCTTGTTAGAAGCCTCAACCCTGTTAGGAGTTGGTAGTACAGAAAGTGATTACTAGATGAGCCCACTGCCCAAACAAGTAATGTACAATATACAATGACTACAAAAGAAGGTTAAGGTACATAACCTTATATTACTTGCATCAATATCTTTTTGTTTCTCTTTCACTATCGCTATTACATATGCATCATATATCTCACTTCATATCACTTCTTGATTACATTACATTTATACAAGTTATTAGGATTAATAACTTTCCAGTCAGCTATCATATTACAAATAACTTTATCCAAGGGTTAACATCTAGGATATCATCCCTTTATATTGTTAAGTCATTATTTTGATAAACAAAATAATCCCTTAACTCTTTATCAATTCTGTCTTCATATTATGTCCTATCAGCTTGACACTGTCTTTAGTAAAACTATCATAACTTCTTTCGTACATGCCATACTATCTTGCACTCTAAGATGAGTCTTCAATAGTCATCATAGAGTCTATGTTCAAGTGCACAAGCACTGAACTTACTCCAATCAACAACGCAAACAAAAATTGTCTCCAGGTTCACTGGTAAAAACACTGTCTCATACTTAGACAATTTTGCATTGCGCTCTGACATACTAGCTCTCTAACCTGTGCGATCTTCATGTAGATCATATGTTTCCATAATGACAACATCTATGTAACCAACTCAGCCAAATTGCCAACAGATTTATTACTTGAATGAAAGGTAAAGAAATATTGGCCTATACTATTCTTGAAAATGGGAGATGACTTCTATATTTGGGTGGATCTCATCATATGGTATCTTCTATGGATATGTTATCTTCTTTTGAGCCTTGAAATTCACCTAAAATTTTGGTGGATAAAAATACATACATGATGGGTTGTGGGGAAGGATCCATTGATATGAGTGATGGATCATTTAATGATGATCTTTGTATACCATCCTTGTTTTGGAAGTTTGTAATTGATGAAGGAAAATGTTGTGGTCATGCCATATTGTCATTGATGTCAACATACTTTTGTTGACTTATACTATTATGGCTTTTTGACTTTTGATGATCTATTGATCTTGTTTTGGTCTACATTGCTCCATAATTATAGTGATGCATATGAGATTTTGAAAACATCTTTTGGTATATTAAATTATTCTATATTCAAGTTTTAATGTGTTTTAGTTCTTAAGGAAAATTTCTACTTAGCCCAAAATATTGGTTTACCAATTACTATGTTCCTTCAAAATAAAATAGTTTATCAGTGTTTCCGTATTTCTTCTTTTGGGTTGTTTTTATCATATGATTTTGAGACAAGAATAAGTTATGAGTGAAACATGTGATTTCAAGTTGGTATCTATAATCATTGTGTTTTGCCCAACCTATTTGAACAAAACATATGGTATGATTTTTAATCAAATATGTAAAGAATTATCATAGCCGACTACTTGGAAAAGCATGTTTGTTCGAATTGAAATATAGTTTATTTTTGTGTAGATATGTTGTATATACCCTTTGAGAATGTAGGAAGAAATATGTATGTGAATGTGAAAAGGAATATACATTGATATGTGATAGAAACATATGCAAATTGTTGAAGTGAAAATGAAAAGTGTTAGGTCCATTTTCTAATCTTTAAAGAAATTAGTTTTGTGCATATGTTAGATGCAATTGTAACAGTTCAGTTTTTTTACTTATTCTACTTTGGTTAGTGAGACCTCCAACAATGAGCTTTAAATTATTGGGCAATGATCCATCTAGTAATGGGCCTTGCAGTCAACATTTGCAATATATTATAACTAGTTGTACTATATTTGAGAGAGAAAATAGGTGTCTAAAATAAAATATCAAGGAAGCAAATGAATGTTTCAAAAACCAAGAGAACAAATCAAGAAGTTCAGGGAAAGACATAGATAAGTCAACAAGGAGTTATAGAAAGAAAATGAAACAAATGCCAATATGAAGTTGCAAGTTGAAGAAAGTAAAAATAAATTAAAGAATATTTGAATGGATTAGTTACACACAAAATTGAAGAATGCACAAAGTTGGAGGAGAAAATAGTAAGTTTGAAATTAGATGGAAAACTGACAGAAAGATCTTTGCAACTACATGAAAAAATGGTTGTATAGAAAACTCCTAAAGACAAAGGATGATTAGATTTTGAATTCGACGAATCCTCAAAGCACAGAGCAAAGGAAAAGAAAAATTTGGATTTAAGTGAAGATAAACAAAATACAAAGAAGATAAACCAAGTAAAAAAACTCTAGAATAAAATAAATTTTACAAGAAAACCACCAGTCATGAAATATAATGCTCAAAGGAACCTTTCTTTCAATGGTTATTGATTTTCTTGTAACCAATTTATATATAAGGTTATAGTATGCAGAAACAAGATGAATCAAAATGTTTAGTGTTTTACCTACAAAAGATTTGGTTATAAGGCTAGTAATTGCAAAAGTAAAATTTTTCATGGAAGAAATATACCCTTTTATGGTTACTGCCAATTATGCAACAAATTTGGACATAAAGTTGATTAGTGAAAATATAGAGTGAATACAAAATTTCAGGATAGACTTTCTTTAATTACAATAAGATTGGACATATTGGTAAGAATTGTAGAAACATGAACAATAACACTCCAACATGAAGAAATGAGTTGGTAAAGAAGATTGGCATAGAAGAAGTAAGAAATGAAATAAAGAGGATTTGGAGAAAGAAAGAAGTAAATGTTGTTTCATCTAGCTCAGACATAGAGACTTCCTCTAGAAACTAGTTTTGAAAGATTTGGCTAAGAGGAAGTTATAATGGAGATCTTGTTCCCCTACCAAAGAAACCAATTTTGTTGTAACATATTGATATGTTTGACAAATCAATGAAATTGAACTATTGATAAAAAAATATGGAGGTGTGGAGGTTTGCAAAGCTTTGGAAGGTGACTTTGTACTCAAAAAAGATATATCTAAAAAATTCTTTGACAATATGACGTATTGGAAACAAAATAAAGTTTATATGTTAGCGAATATAGCATACTTTGGTGATTATTTTCATATCAACATTTTGGAGAATTCTAAGGAGCATAAATAAGTATGGAAAAGAAATCTATGATTAGCTGTGACAAGGTATTTATAAATTCTCATTGATTCTAGTAAGCTAGTGTGCTATTAAGATGAGTCTCATTTAGAGTATGATAAATTCATGAAGGAACTAATGAAAGATGCTTTAGTTGGTACCTTTTTGACATTACAAACTAAGGTTATTATTAATATAATTTAGAACAACAAAGAGGGGGGGTGGGGGGGGGGGTGAATCCATTGTTCTCAAGTCTAGATGTACCAATTGAACTTTTACACATTTCAAAAATCTCAGATCTAATCACCAACACAACTCGGTCTCTATTATGTATATCAGAAACATATAACATGCAGTCCACTGTCCAAAAGTAATTAACTTGCAAAATATAGAAAAAATCACACAAGTATAACACCATGATTTATAGTGGAAACCCAACTTGGGAAAAACCACTTTGTAACATGTTACTGATATTTTCACTCTTCTGAAGTGAGCTCTATGAAAAGCCAACCTTGTTAAAGGTTTACAAACACATTGCTAGGTGTGACCCTGTTAAAGGATTTAAACACTCTATCAAAAGTGACCTGGTTAAAGGATTTAAGTACATTCCATTAGAATGCCACCTTGACTAAAGGATTTAAACAATGACTGCTAGGTCAACCCTGATTAAAGGATTTAGACTGATACAATGGTTAGAAAGTAATATTAGATTTTGATCTAAAAAACACACAACTCACTTTGAAAATAATAGATCTAATTCACACATATATGTTGATTTACTGACTGAGTTCCATTTCCATCTCCATCACTGATCTTCTTGGAATTCACTTCAAGAAATCAAAACTCTGATCAACTCCTTCACAATTCACCTTTAGCCTTCTACTTAGACTTGTCAGTTAGTGACATCAACAACTTCAACACATGTTGTAACCTCACAATTAGGTTTTTCTTTATACCACATCAATTGGGTAGATCCATCTTTTGCCTCTTAATCTCCTCCGTAGATCTTAGGTTTAGGTTAGATTCATCGAATCCTTCCAACATTTAAGTTCTTCATCCTTCCTTCTAGATACATCTTCAAACTTCTCATTGAATCCATAATAAAATGATTTACCATGCATTAAATTCTCCATACAATCAATTAATAAAGTCAACATGATTTACATAACCCAAGAATTCAACTATGTCAGCTGGGATTCTCAATTCTTTCTCCAAGTGTAAATTACTGACACTCGGTCAATACTATGTTCATCTCCTCGGTCATTACTGCATGACTCGATCATCTCTGCAAACTATCTTCCTCAACTAACACTATTTTTCTTGGTAATTTCATGTCACTCGGCATAAACTAATGTTCAGTGAACACTAAATTTACTCGGCATATATTAGCACTTGGTCGACACTAACATCACTCGGCTTAAACTATATTTCTTCACTTTTTCTCGATTAAGCCTACTTCTTCAGTCTTTCTTCTTACTTAGATAAACAATACATTATCTTATCAATGTGCAAAATAATCAAGTACCCATTGAAGTATCAAATAACTCAACCTTTCCTTAGGTTCTCTTGTTATCTCCCTTGCCCTAATCCTTTTCATCAATCAATAGATATAATACTTTATTAGATAGCAACTTTCATACTAGTTATGGTTTGACATCAATGACAATATGAGAATTGTTTCAATTGAAGTTTTCAACAATCTCCCTCTTTGGCATTGATGGCAACACCACATGAATGACACATGATTTACCAACCAATCCAAAAAAACTTGTCAGTGTATCAGAAAGATTTATAATATCCTTAGCTTCATTATGATTCACAAAAAATTAGCCTTGCTTGACCATTCACATAGTTACTCACTCTGAATCTTCTTTGTATCTCTCTCCCTCTTATTCTCATAATCTCTGAATCTCAGAACATATGTGTTCTTTATTTCTATGTTTTCATTTGAATCTCTTCCTCTTTGACAATAATGCCAAAGCAGTATCTAGTACTTACATCTTTCATATGTAAATGTCATCTTATCAGTTCAGTATATGTATTTCTCCCTCTGTTATCTTTCTTATGACTGATTATCTGCTTTGCTATACTTTTCAAAATTTTAGGCAACTCCTAAAGTGTGACCTTTCCTGCATCAATTTATCAGATATTCTATGTAGCACATTTGATGCAGTGCTCCTAGTTGACTAGGTAGCCTCAGTTAGGGGAAGCACCCCTAATTTAGCTCTAAGATATTCATGAGCATCCTTAGGTAAAGATTTTGTGAATATGTTTTCTATTTGTTCCTTTGTATTCACATATTCCATTCTCACTTCTTTTTATCTTGTACCAATTCCCTCAAGTAATGATACTTGATAGAAATATATTTAGTCTTTGTGTGCATCACTAGAATCTTTGATATGTTGATAGCACTTGTGTTATCACAGAACATAAAAACTGGCTCAGTGATTTCCTCTTTCATTCCTTTCAACAATTGCTTGATCCATACTAGATTTGAATAATTAGCACAACTACTACATACTCAGCTTCTGTTGTAGATTGGGAAATGTAGTTTTGTTTCTTGGTTGTCTAGGAGACTAATCTCTTTCCTAGAAAGAATGCTCCACCACTTGTACTTTTCCTGTCATCAACATTTCCTTCTCAATCTGCATTAGTGTAGACTCTCAGTTCAAATTTTTCATTCTTCTTGTAGTACAATCCATAATCTTCTATCCGTTTCAGATATCTCAGTATTCTCTTCACTGCCATCATATGATTTTCCTTAGGATTGGCATAGACTCTTTCCAAAGTCCCAAATTCTAGGGATATATCTATTGTGCTATGGAAAACATATTGTAGCTTTCCAATCATGGATCTATATAGGGTTTGATTCACTTCAGTAGTATCATTAGTTTTAGATAGTTCCTGTCCAGTAGCCAAAGGAGTACTTACTAGTCTAGAATCCTCATACCAAAAGTTTTCAGTATCTCTTTGACATATTTGTTGGAAACTGCAATTGAATCAATTGTTGTATTGTCATTGATGTCAAACCTTAACTGGTAAGACTATTTCTATTTAAGAAAGTACTATATCTATTTGAGTGTTGCTAAGGGGATAAGCAAGGTTGGTAAGAACAACACCTAAGGAAAGGTTGAGTTATCTTGATACTTCAATGAGTACTTGATTATGTGACACAATGATAAGACAATGTATTGTTTATCTAAGTAAGAATGAAGACTAAACTGGTAGGCTTAACTGAGCAAAAATGAAAAAATCTAGTTTAAGTCGAGTGTTGTTTGTGTCGACCAAGCTAGTATATGCCGAGTAAAATCAGTGTTGACCGAACACCAATTATTTGCTGAGGAAGACAGTGTCAGCCGAGGAAATAGTTTATGTGGTGACCAAGCTTTCTAGAGAAGACCGAGAAGTTGAACATAGTATTGACTGAGCATCAGTATTTTGCATTTGAGGAAGAATTCAAATTTCTAGCTAACATTGTTGAATTCTTGGATTATGTAAAACATGTTGAATTTATTTATTGATTGTAGGAAAGTATTTATTGCACTGTAAAATGTTTTATTGTAAATATTTAAGAGATTCAAGATATTTCTAAAGCATACCCAAAGAACATAATGTAGGATGGATTCAATGAATCTGACCTAACCCTAAGATCTACGAAGGAGATTAAGCGAAAAAAGATGTAATGACCTAATAGAGGTAGTATCAAGGAAACCTAAGTGAGAGGTTGAAAGCAAGTAGATGTTGGAATATTGTTGATGTTATTGACTGTCTAAGCAAAGAAAGCTAAAGAAGTGTTGTGATTTCTTGAAAAGGGCTCCGAGAAAATTAGTGATGGAGATAGAAAAGGTTCACAATTAGTAAGCCAACATATGTGTATGAAATTGGATCTGATATTTGCAAAGTGAATTGTATGTTTTTCAGATCAATATTACTGCTACTTTCTAACCATTGTAATAGTCAAAATCCTTTTAACAGAGGTTGACCTAACAGTCATAGGTATAAATCCTTTGAACAAGGTTGTATTCTAATGGAGTGTATGTAAGTCCTATAACAAGGCACACTTTTAACATAGTGGTTAAATCCTTTAACTAGGTCACACCTGACATTGTGTTTGTAACCTTTGACAGGGTTGGATTTTCACTGAGCTCACTTTAGAAGAGTGAACATAATAGTAACATGTTACAAAGTGGTTTTTACCTAATTGGGTTTCCACTATAAATCCTAGTGTTGATACTTGTGTGAATGTTTTGGTATGAACATTTCTTTGTTTTACAAGTTAGATGCTATTGGATAAGTGGACTGCACTGTTATATGTTTCTGTTATGCAATTAGTAATGACCGAGTAGGTGTTGGTTATTAGATCTGATTTGTTGAAGAGTTTAAATTTTGTTTTATACATTTGGACCTGAGAACAACTAATTCACCCCCCCCTCTCTATTGTTCTAAATCATATTAACAATTGGTATCAGAGTTGTTGGTGCTTACATAAAATAAGTTTGAAGGTACTTGAAGCAAATGATCAAGATGTATAAGGAGGTATCCAAGTTGACTAAGGAAAAATTTCCTACATGGAAAAGCTTGATGAAGCTGCATCTAGCTGGTATTGGTGATTCTGCAAAGTATTACATTGAGCATGACTATGTCACACCTGTTGCACCTCTGACTACCGAGGAAATGAAAGCTAAACAAGAGCACAACTAAGCAATGTTGGAGATTGCGTCTGCCCTAAGTTATCTAGAATTTGAAGACATCAAAGGCTGTAGTACTACAAGCAAATGTGGGACACCCTTGCAAACATTTATGGTGGTGACATAAATGTGTTGAGAGAAAAAGCCGAGAGCCTAAGAGGTAAATTTGATGAAATGAGAATGCAAGAAGGTGAGAATATTGCAGAATATTGTGGTAGAATAAAATAAGTTGTAAATGCTATTAGAGGAGCAAATGGAACTATTGAGGATGAAACTATAATAGGAAAAGTATTGAGAACTTTGTGTCCTATTTATGCAATCAAAATTTATGCAATTCAAGAATCTAGATGTAACTCTACTAATGCTCTTACTTTATAAAGTTTGGTTGGTAAGCTTACTACTTTTGAACTTTCTAACTATGATAACTTCACTATTGGTAATATTGAATCTTATTTTAAGTCACAAATGGTTCTGAATAAGTCAAAGAAGGAAAAAGAAAGATGCATCAGTGAAAGTGAAAGTGAAAGTGATAGTGACAATGGCACATCTGATGAAGAACTTGATGATCTAGAAGCTCTTATGGATAGAAGACTGAAAAGGGGAAAAGGAAGGTACAAAGGTAAACTCCCTATTATATGTTTTTCATGTAATAAAGTTGGTCATATAGCTACTAGATGTCCTGATAGGGATAATAAGGATGAAGAAAGAGACAACAAACATAAAGAAAAAAGAGAAGATAGAGGTTACCAAAGATATAAGGACTACAAAGGAAAAGGTAAGAAATCCTACTACATTGCCAAAGAAGAGATTGACACTGATAGTGATGATTTTGAAATTGAGGTTGTCTATGTTGCAATGAAAGATGAATCTGATGAGGATGAGAAAAATGCATTGATATCTTATGTGAACAAAAATGATAAATAGATTATTGACAGTGGTTGTTCACATCATATGACTGGAGATAATAGTAAGTTTGATACCTTAGATCATTATAAAGGTAGGAGTGTGAAATTTGGTAATGATGCACCATGTCCTATTAGAGGAAAAGGATTGATTAAGCTGACTGATAAGATCACTTGTGAAAATTCTTATTGGGTTGAGGGTCTTAACTATAATCTAATGAGTGTTGCATAGCTTAATAGCACTGGCTATCAAGTGGAATTTCATCATAGGAAGGCCAAAATATTTGATGCCACTGGTGAACTGATTGGAAGTGGAGAACATACTAGAGGTAATTTGTTCTATCTAGACCTATCTGAAGAGACATGTATGATTGCACAACTTGATGATATTTGGTTATGGCATAAGTGGCTATGTCATGTTAACTTTGATAATCTGGTAGAAATTAGCAAGAAAAAGAAAGTGAGAGGTCTACCTAGATTGAGAAAACCTGAGAATGTAATGTGCAAAGAATGTCAGTTGGGTAAGATGACTAAGTCTATTTTTAAGAGAAAAACCTTTACTTCTGAGAATATCTTAGATTTGGTTCATACTAACCTTTGTGGACCGATGGTTGTACAAAGCTACTGTGGTGCTAGATATTTTATCCTGTTTGTTGATGATTATACCAGAATGATGCATGTAATGTTCTTAAAGGAAAAATATGATGCTTTTCAATTTTTTAAGTGGTATGTGGCTAAGGTTGAAAAAGAGACAGGTAAGAACTTGAAGTGTTTAAGATCTGACCGAGGTGGAGAATTTACATCAAATGAATTTAATCTATTTTTCAATGATAGAGGGATCAAAAGACACATGTCTGCACCTAGAACTCCTCCATAGAACAGTATAGCAGAGAGAAGGAACATATCTATTTTGGATTGTGCAAGGACATTAATGATTGAAAATTTGACAGATAAAAAGGTACAAATCTGACACCTTATGAATTATGGCATGGGTATGCATCGAATGTAAAGTACTTTAGAATTTTTGGAAGTAAGTGCTACATATTAAAGGATAGTAGAAATGGAAAATTTGATGCTAAAAGTGATGAGGGTATATTCCTAGGCTATTCCACAAAAAGTAAAGCTTATAAGTGTTTGAATTCTAACACTGACAAAATTGTGGAAAGTGTGAATGTCAAAGTTGATGAGTATGCAGAGAAAAATGAAGCTGACAGTAACAAAGAACTAGAAGATTACAGATCTTTTGTGTATATAGAGGAAGAAGAGGCAAGTGATAGACCTACACCTGATGCTGAGTCTTAGGTAAGAAATGCCAAGCATCAAGATAATAATGCTGAGAGAGAAGAAGAACGTGCCAAGCGATAAGAAGAAGCTGCTGAGTATCAGGAAGAGGTTCCTGAGCATTCAGAAGCTGAATCTAACAATCTTGTTGGGGATCCTGATGAGAAAAATGAAAGAAGAGTAGAACCTGTTCTAGCACAATATGTAAGGAGACATCACAAGTCTGAATAGATCATTGGAGATAAAGATACTGGAATTCAGACCAGAAGCAAGGCAAGACATCCAACATGTTTACTATGTGAATTTGAGCCTAAGACAACAAAGGAAGCATTAGAAAATGAAGATTGGATAGGAGCAATGAATGAAGAGATAGACGAGATAGAGAAGAATGATACCTGGACTCTGGTGCCAAGACCAGAAGATAAGAATGTCATTGGGCCAAAGTGGGTATTTCATAATAAGATGAATGAACATGGTCAAATCAAAAGAAACAAGGCTAGGCTAGTATGCAAAGGATACACACAAGAAGGAATAGATTATGGGGAGACATTTTCCCTTGTAGCAAGATTGGAAGGAGTCAGAACTCTGCTTGCATATGTTGCCTATAAAGGTTTCAAGGTATACCAAATGGATGTTAAGTCTACATTTTTAAATGGTATATTGGAAGAAGAAGTATATATTGAATAGCCAGAAGGATTTGTTGATCCAAACAAAAGACATGTGGTTTGAAAACTGAATAAAGCACTGTATGGACTAAAGCAAGCTCCCAGAGCATAGTATGAGAGATTGCACAACTACCTAATACAGATTGGATTCTCAAGGACAAATGACACAAGCAATCTATACATGAAAGATGAAGAAGGTAAAGAAATCTTGTTAGCTAAGATCTTTGTAGATGATATTATATTTGGTGGACAAGATGCCTTGTGTAAGAAATTTTCAAATGAAATGCAAACTGAATTTGAAATGAGTATGTTTGGGGAGATCAAATTTTTTGTTGGTTTGCAAGTATATCAGATGGAGAAAAGAATTTTCATCACCCAGTCTAAATATGTTCATGAGATACTGAAACCCTTTGGTATGGAAGATTCAAGGCCAGTAAGTACTCCCATGGCTACTGGATAGAAGTTGTCCAAAAATGATGATGTTGTAGAAGTTAACCAAACTTTGTATAGATCTATGATTAGAAAGCTACAATATGCCATACATAGCAGACCATATATTGCATTAGTTGTTGGGATTGTGGCAAGATTCTCTGCCAATCCTAAGGAAACTCACATGATGGAGGTTAAAAGAATCATGAGATATTTGAAGGGAACTACTAACTATGGATTGTACTATAAGAAGCATGACAAATTTGAACTGAGAGTGTATACAGATGCTGATTGGGTAAGAAATGTAGATGACAGAAAGAGTACTAGTGGTGGAGCTTTCTTTCTTGGATAGAGATTAGTTTCCCAGACAAGCAAGAAACAAAATTGCATTTCCCAATCTACTGCTGAAGCTGAGTATGTGGTTGCAGTTGTAAACTGTTCAAATTTAATATGGATAAAGAAATTATTGGTAGGCACGAAAGAAGAAATCACTGAACCAGTTGTCATCTTCTATGACAACACAAGTGCTATCAACATCTCTAAGAATCTAGTGATGCACACAAAGACCAAACACATTTCCATCAAGGATCATTACTTGAGAGAATTGGTACAAGATAAAGAGGTCCACATGGAATATGTGAATACAAAGGAACAATTAGAAGACATATTCACTAAGGCTTTAGCTAAAGAAGCTCATGAGTACCTGAGAAGTCAATTAGGGGTCCTTCCCCTAATTGAGGCTGCCTAGTCAAGCTAGGAGCACTGCATCAAATGTGTTGCAAAGAACATCTAACAAATTGATGCAGAAAAAGGTCACACTTTAGGAGCAGCCTAGAGTTGTGAAAAGAACAACAAAGTCAAGAATCAGTCATAAGCAAGATGACAGAGGGAGAAATATTGTTACTAAACTAAAAGGATGATATCTACACCTACATGATGTATGTTTATGTTGCTGCTTTGGCATTTTTGTCAAAGAGGGAGATGATTAGATGAATATATAGAATGAGAAGATCAAGATAGTGGGAGAAATTCAGTGGACGGTCAAGCATGGCTAATTGATTTTGTATCAAAATGAAGCTAAGGATATTATAATTTTTTTTTCTGATGGACAAATAAGTTTTTGGATTGGTTGGTAATTCATGTGATATTCATATGGTGTTTCCATCAATTGTTGGAAACTACAATTGAAGAAATTGTTGTATTGTCATTGATGTCAAACCTTAACTGGTAAGACTATTGCTATTTAAGAAAGTACTATATTTATTTGAGTATTGCTAAGGGGATAGGCAAGGTTGGTAACAACATCACCTAAGGAAAGGTTGAGTTATCTTGATACTTCAATGAGTACTTGATTATGTGGCACAATGATAAGATAATGTATTGTTTATCTAAGTAAGAATGAAGACTAAACTGGTAGGCTTAACTGAGAAAAAATGAAAAAATCTGGTTTAAGCCGAGTGTTGTTTGTGTCGATCGAGCTAGTATATGCCAAGTAAAATCAGTGTTGACTGAACACTAGTTATTTGCCGAGGAAGATAGTGTTAGCTGAGGAAACAGTTTATGTGGTGACCGAGCTTTTTAGAGAAGACCGAGAAGTTGAACACAGTATTGATCGAGCATCAATATTTTGCATTTGAGGAGGAATTAAGATTTCCTGCCAACATCGTTGAATTCTTGGATTATGTAAAATGTGTTGACTTTATTTATTGATTGTATGAAAGCATTTATTGCACTGTAAAACATTTTATTGTAAATATTTTAAGAGATTCAAGATATTTCTAAAGGATAGCTGAAGAACATAATGTAGGATAGATTTAATGAATCTGACCTAACCCTAAGATCTACGAAGGAGATTAAGCGGCAAAAGATGTAATGACCTAATAGAGGTAGTATTAAGGAAACCTAGTCAAGAGGTTGAAAGCAAGTAGATGTTGGAAGTATTGTTGATGTTATTGACTGTCTAAGCAGAGAAGGCTGAAGAAGAAGTGTTGTGATTTCTTGAAAAGGGCTTCGAGAAAATCAGTAATGGAGATGGAAAAGGTCCACAGTCAGTAAGCCAACATATGTGTATGGAATTGGATTTGATATTTGCAAAGTGAGTTGTATGTTTTTTAGATCAATATTACTGCTACTTTCTAACCATTGTAATGGTCAAAATCCTTTTAATAGAGGTTGACCTAACAGTCATAGGTATAAATCCTTTGAACAAGGTTGCATTCTAATGGAGTGTATGTAAGTCCTATAACAAGGCACACTTTTATCATAGCGGTTAAATCCTTTAACCGGGTCACACCTGACAGTGTGTTTGTAATGTTTGACAGGGTTCAATTTTCACTGAGCTCACTTTAGAAGAGTGAACATAATAGTAACATGTTACAAAGTGGTTTTTCCCTAATTGGGTTTCCACTATAAATCCTGGTGTTGATACTTGTGTGAATTTTTTGGTTTGAACAAAACTATGTTTTACAAGTTAGATGCTATTGGATAAGTGGACTGCACTATTATATGTTTTTGTTATGCAATCAGTAATGACTGAGTAGGTGTTGGTTATTAGATCTGATTTGTTGAAGAGTTTAAAGTTTGTTTTATACATCTGGACCCGAGAACAATTGATTCACCCCCCCTCTCTGTTGTTCTAAATTATATTAACAATATTTAGATTATGTGATAAAGATACCTTTCTCTATCTGATAGACTTACGATCCAAAATTTTTTTTTATCTCACTAAACATAGACATTTCAAACTCACTTTGCATCTCATTTGAAAATTTATGACATAGGGCATCTTGTCCTCCAAATATGATATCGTCCACACAAATTTCAGCTAAAAAAATCCCTTTACCTTCTTTAGCTTTCATGCATAGATTGTTTTTGTCATTTGATGTAGGAGCATCCTGGGTGTAAGAGCAATCTTGCATCACCCAAAAATATTTCTATTTTTGAATTCAATAAGCGCTATCTTGTGTAGGGCTGCTATTTATGGAAACTTGCTATTTTTAGTAAGTTGGTCATATGATCTCGAAATGTTCTAATTTCACATGTGGAGGTTCATCTCAGTCATATCAGCTTGCTGGTAAAGTTTCATGGCTAGATCAGGTCTAGTTTTGAAGATATTGAAGATTTTTGGTATTGGCAGCAGAGTATAGAAACTTCAAACTCAGTTTTGAAGGCTTTAGAGGCCCCGGATGAGGTCAAAATTTTTGGTGATGGGCACTTGCATGAGTCAAACTTGTAGAGTGCTTTGTGAAGTTTCCAGAATGGGATTATAATAGTCAATCGGGTCAACTAGCGATGACTTATGGTCTTTGGAAGTTGGGTCACCTAAAATGGCAGAAAATAATTTTCTTTCAAAATTTCTATTTGGGTTTCAAAAGTCATTTTGAGCTGACCTTGATGTAATAAATTGTAAAATAAGATAATTTTAATTTTGGTCGGCCCTAAGGGCTAAATTTTTGGAACCTTCTCGGGTGGTGGAAATTGCCTATATAAAGAAGGCCCGTAGTGTTGTCTAGGGCATTTCTGGGTAGATTTGGGTAATGATTCGAGACTTTGTCCTATAGAATATTGTAAGGGAATGCCCATGTGGCTTTGCATATTGTAATTCTAAAAGTTTGTAATTCCACATTTGTGGAGATAATAACAAGCCAATTTTTTGTTCTTGCATATTGTTTTTGTTTCTTTGTTTCTATTATATGTTTGTGGTATTAAGGGGAGCACCCTTCATTAAGTGGTATTAGAGTAGGTTTTCCTGAGTGTGTAAATAGATCACCAACTGTGAGGTAGTTTGCACTAGGATCATGGTTAGGGTTTCAGTTTGCATCGTGAAAATGCCTCTACAAAGAGAACATGGTGGAAGAGCTGGTGCTGTGACACCTAAGGTTAGAGAGCTGCAGAGACAAGTGTGAGCATTGCAAGAAGAGATTCATAGAGGAATGAATCTTAATGTCAAAGATGAAAGCGAGGATGAAGCCAAAGAAGAATATCAAGAAGGAGAAGTCAAAATTTTGAACCAGGAGGAAGAAAGACTTTTTCGGGCCATTTCCAAGATTGGGAAAAGACCTAAGATTAAGGTTCCTACATTTTCTGGAAATCTTAACCCAGAAGAATTGATCGATTGGATCAATGAATGTGAGGAATATTTTGAGTATGAAGATGTTGAGGATCTTGATAGGGTCAAATTTGTGAAGGCCAGACTGAAAGGTCATGCGAAGATCTGGTGGCAAGAAATTCAATTGGAGTGAAATAGAAGAGGGAAAGATAAAATCACAAGATGGGATTGGATGGTGGATAAATTGAAGGGACAGTTCATTCTTGTTGATTATGAGCTTGACCTACTGAAGAAAATGCAAAGTTTGAAGCAAGCAGGAAGATCTTTTCAAGAGTATACAGAGGATTTTTATCGACTCCTCATCAGAACAGGCCATGTAGAAGCTGATAAGGAGAAAGTCGCCCAATACCTTTATGGGTTAAGGCCAAGTATTCAGGAGGAGTTGAATCTAGTTTGAATGAACAGTATTGAGGAGGCATACCAGTTTTCCCTAAAAGTAGAGGAAAAGCTGAACAAGAAATTTGAGAGTAGACGAAATGGAAGAGGTCATGGTGGAAGATCTGGTGGATGGTCATATGGTGGCTGAAATGAAGATTTGAAAAAGAAGGATGAGGCCAGTAGCAGCCAGAATCGGAGAGGAAATAATTCCAATCACTTCCAAGATCAGAGTAATAGAGATTAGAGAGGAAGAGGAAGAGGACAAGGATCTGGAAGAGGAGGCTTCCGTGGAACATGTTTTCATTGTGGAGAAGAAGGTGATAGGGAATTTGAATGTCCTCAATGCCAAGGAAGGACAAATAGGAGGAATGAAGGCCAAGCCAGAGTTGCACATGTAGATGAAGATGCTAGATCATCAAATTTAGAAGATGCTGAAAGAGGAGAAATGTTGATTAATAGAAGAGTCCTGTTGAGTGGTGAGAATGAACCTGAGCAAAGGAGGAGCCTGTTTCACACTAGATGCAAGTGTGAGGGTAAGTGTTGTGATGTGATTATTGATAGTGGAAGCACTGACAATTTGGTGTCAGAAGAGATGGTGACAAAGTTGAAGCTCAAGAGACATAAGCACCCACATCCATATCGGATTGCTTGGGTAAAGGATGACCACAAGGTCATGGTCAATGAATAATTCCTAGTGAAGTTCAAGATTGGTGGGTACCAAGATGAGGTACTATGTGATATCATATCTATGGATGTATGCCATATGTTGTTGGGTAGACCATGGTAGTTTGACAGATGTGTTGTACATGATGGTCATGCAAATACCTATTCCTTGACAAAGGATGGAATGTGACATAAGCTAAAACCATTGAATGACATAGAAGAAAAGGTATGTGGTAGTGCAAGAATAACTTTTGTTGATGGAAGAAAGTTCCTAGATGGTATGAGGCATGAGCATGTGTGTTTTTCTTTAATTCCAAAAGCTGGTAAGGAGTAAGTAGAAGATGTTCCTGTAGAAGTTGTAGATTTTTTGGATGAGTTTTAAGATATTGTATTCAATAATGTGCCTAATGGATTACCACTAGTCAGGAAGATCAGTCATCAGATGGACTTGATCCCAGGAGTGAGTTTGCTAAATAAGGCAGCACATGGAATGACACCTACAGAAAGTGAGGAATTGAATAGACAAGTACATGAGTTGCTATAGAAAGGATTGATCCATGAGAGTCTGAGTCCCTATGCTATACCAGTGGTATTAGCGCCAAAGAAGAATGGAGAGTGGAGGATGTGTACAGATTCCAGAGCAATAAACAACATCACAATCAAGTATAGGTTTCCATTGCCATGAATGGATGATATTATGGACTATTTGAGTGGAGCTGCGTATTTCTAAAAAATAGAACTGAAGAGTGGATATCATCAGATTTGGATCAGAGAAGGAGATGAATGGAAGACTACCTTCAAGACAAAGGAAGGATTGTATGAGTGGTTAGTCATGCCTTTTGGACTAACCAATGCACGAAGCACTTTCATGCGGCTCATGAACTAGGTTTTGAAAGAATTTTTGGGTAAGTTTGTCATTGTTTACCTAGATGATATTTTGATCTTTAGTAAGACATTAGAGAAGCATATGATGCATATTCATATGGTATTTGAGAAGCTGAGAGAAGAGAAATTGTTGATTAATTTGAAGAAGTGCAGTTTTGTGAAGAGAGAGTTAGTGTATTTGGGATTTGTAATTTCAGTAGAAGGTTTAAAAATGGACCCAGAGAAGGTACAGGCTATCCTTGAATGGCCTACTCTAAGGAGTGCTACTGAGGTAAGATCTTTTCATGGTTTGGCTAGCTTTTATAGAAAGTTTATCAGAAATTTTAGCAGTATTTGTGGACCCTTGACTGAAACAATGAGAGGGGATAGAAAAGAGTTTAAGTGGACTAATGGGGTAGAAAAGAGTTTTCAATTGTTGAAACAAAAAGTTACGGAACAACCTATTTTAGCACTTCTAGATTTTAATAAGGTGTTTCAAGTAGATTGTGATGCTAGTGGTACTACAATAGGAGCTGTTATGAGCCAAGAAGGCAAACCTGTTGCTTATTTCAGTGAGAAGTTAAATGATGCCAAGAGAAAATATTTTGTTTATGATCAAGAATTTTATGCTATAGTTTAGGCATTAAAGAAGTGGAGACATTATATACTTCCTAAAGAGTTTTTTTTGTATACTAATCATCAAGCTTTGCAATATTTGAATAGTCAAGGAAAGTTGAATCAGAGGCATTTGAAATGGGTTGAGTTTTTACAGAGTTATACATTTGTTTTGAAACATAGGAGTGGAAAGTCTAACAGGGTTGCAGATGTTCTTAGCAGAAGGAAACTATTGCTAACAAAAATGTAGATTGAAGTGGTTGGGTTCAAGGAACTCAAGAATTTGTATCCAGAGGATCCTGATTTTGGTGAAGCTTGGAAAGCTTGTAAAGAACCTGTTACTCTAGACAGGATGAAATGGATGGATTTTATCATCCAGGATGATATGCTATTTAGAGGGAGTCAGTTGTGCATTCCATGAAGTTCTACGAGGGAGAATCTCATCAAAGAGAAGAATAGTGGAGGATTGGCTAGACATTTTGGTCATGATAAAACCCTTGCTTTGGTTGGTGAGAATTATTATTAGCCACAGTTGCATCAAGATGTGAAGAAGTTTGTACAAAGTTGCAGAGTATGTCAGATGGTGAAAGGAGTGAAGCAGAATACAGGGTTGTATCAGCCATTACCTATACCAGAGAAGCCTTGGGAGGATATCAATATGGACTTTGTTCTTGGTTTACCGAGGACTCAGTGGGGACATGATTCAATTTTTGTGGTGGTTGACAGATTTTTGAAGATGGCACATTTCATTCCCTGCAAGAAGACTAATGATGCCATTCATGTAGCAGAATTGTTTTTTAGAGAAGTGGTGAGACTACATGGTTTTCCAAAGACCATAGTTTGAGATCGAGATACTAAGTTTGTTGGATATTTTTGGTGGACATTATGGAAAAAGTTGAAGACAGATTTGAAGTTTAGTTCATCACATCATCCATAGACTGATGGATAGATAGAGGTGGTGAATAGAAGTTTGGGAAATTTGCTAAGATGTTTGGTTGGAGACAAGCCAACAGGATGGGATTTGATTTTACCACAGGCAGAATTTGCATACAATAATTCTGTCAACAAGAGCATTGGTAAATCACCATTCCAGATTTTATATGGAAGTAGTCCAAGAAATGCATTTGAATTGAGAAAGATAGATAAAGGAGAAATAAGTAGTGCTAAAGCTGAGGATTTTGCAGAACATTTGAAGAACATCCATGGGGAGGTGAGGAAGCACATTACCAAGATGAACACACAGTATAAGGCTAAGGTAGATGAGAAAAGGAGGCATAAAGAATTTTAGGTTGGGGAAGAAGTCATGGTTCATTTGTGGAAGGAGCGGTTTCTAGTTGGTACATAGAAAAGTTGAAAATGAAGAAGTTTGGACCATGTAAGATACTGAAGAAGCATGATTCAGGAAATGCGTATGAGGTAGAATTGCCTAGTGAGTTGAATATTTCACCATTGTTTAACATTTTAGATTTGACAAAGTATCATGAAGGAAGTGTTGAAGATGAGATCACAATGACACAGTGGAGTATTCCAGCAAGTAGTTCAGATACCAAGGAGATTGAAGACATATTGGATAGTCATGTTGGCTGAAGCACAAGGAACAAGACATATGAAGAGTATTTGGTCAAATGGAAAGGATGACCTGTTGAAGATTCATCATAGCTAACAAAGGAGGAGGTTAACCATCTTGGTTTTCCTCTTCACACCTGAGTTGTGACATGGTCACTTCTCAAATTACCCCTGGTGTCTAATGCAGGAGCATCTCGGGTGTAAGAGCAATCTTGCATCACCCAAAAATATTTCTATTTTTGAATTCAATAAGGGCTATCTTGTGTAGGGCTGCTATTTATGGAAATTTGCTATTTTTAGTAAGTTGGTCATATGATCTTGGAATGTTCTAATTTCACATGTGGAGGTTCATTTCAGTCATATCAGCCCGCCGGTAAATTTTCATGGCTAGATCAGGTCTAATTTTGAAGATATTGAAGATTTTTGGTATTGGTAGCAGGGTACAGAAACTTCAAACTCAGTTTTGAAGGCTTTAGAGGCCCCATATGAGGTTGAAAATTTGGGTGATGGGTGCTTGCATGGGTCAAGCTTGTAGAGCACTTCGTGGCATTTCCAAAATGGGGTTATAATAGTCAATCGGGTCAACTGGTGATGACTTATGGTCTTCGGAAGTTGGGTCACCTAAAATGGTAGAAAATAATTTTCCTTCAAAATTTCTGTTTGAGTTTCAAAAGTCATTTTGAGCTGACTTTGATGTAATAAATTGTAAAATAAAATAATTCTAAGTTTGGTCAGCCCTAAGGGCTAAATTTCTGGAACCTTCTCGGGTGGTGGAAATTGCCTATATAAAGAAGGCCCGTAGTGTTTTCTAAGGCAGTTCTAGGTAGATTTGGGTAATGATTCGAGGCTTTTTCCTATAGAATATTGTAAGGGAATGCCCATGTGGCTTTGCATATTGTAATTCTGAAAGTTTGTAATTCCACATTTGTGGAGATAATAAGAAGCCAATTTCCTATTCTTGCATATTGTTATTGTTTCTCTATTTCTGTTATATGTTTGTGGTATTAAGGGGAGCACCCTTCATCATCATTTGTCCTTGTAAATCCAATCTTTATCAAATAATTGTGTAACCTCTCATACCATGCTTTGGGGGCTTGTTTCAATCCATACAATGCCTTGTTCAATTTGTAAACCATATTTTTCTTGTTTGGATCAAGAAATCCTTCAGGTTTTTCAATGTATACTTCTTCTTCTAATATACCATTCAAAAATGCAGATTTAACATCCATCTAATATACTTTGAAATATTTGTATGCAGCATATGTTGGTATAGTTCTCACTCCTAATCTTTCTATAGGGGAAAATGTTTCCCCATATTCTATTTTCTTGTGCATAACCCTTACATACCAATATTTCTGTATTCCTTGTGACTTGTCCATCTTCATTAACCTTGTTTCTGAATACCCATTTTGTTCCCATAACATTCTTATTTTTTGGTCTCGCTATCAGAATCCAAGTATCATTCTTTTCTATTTGATCTATTTCTTCATTCATAGCTTGAATCCAGTCTTCATTCTCTAATGCATCTTTTACTGTCATAGGCTCAAACTCACATAGTAAACATGTAGAGTCTTTCAACCTACTTCTAGTCAAGAATCCATATTCCTTATCTCCAATGATTTTCTCAGGCTTATGATGTCTTCTCACATACTATGCCAATGTAGGTGCAGATTTATTTCTTCTTTATCTTCAGGTTCATCATGAAAATTTTTAGTTTCTACTTCTGATTTTTTGGTAGCATCCTCCTGATGTTCGGCATTGCTTACCCATCACTTTGCATCTGGTGTAAGTGTGTTACTAGCCTCTCCTTCTTCCATGTAGATAAAAGATCTATAATCTTCATATTCTTGTTTACCTTCTCATTTTTTCTTCTTTGCATATTCATCAACTCTCACATTTGTACTTTCCACAACTTTGTTAGTGTTAGAATTCAAACACTTGTAAGATTTTCTCTTAGTGGAATAACCTAGGAATATGCCTTCTTCACTTTTTGTATCAAACTTTCCATTCCTATTATCTTTCAGTATATAGAATTTACTCCCAAAGATTCTAAAGTATTTCACATTAGGTGCATATCCATGCCATAATTCATAAGGTGTAGGCATCCCTGCCATACATAATATATAAGAGTTAGTCGCAGTTGGTCATTGACACGAGCATCATTTTTAAGTGTGGTCTCACTTGGCCAAAGCCATATGTTGGTAAGGCAAGACTTTAGGATTAAGTGCTTGCATGCTTATCATTATAGCATTTGTACCTTTCTTGATTTGTACTCAATTTAAAGTATAAAAAGTTGTACTCATAGCTTCTCTCTAGTATTTTTGTGCAACATTCTTCTCAATCATTAGTGTTCTTGCACAATCCATAATTGACCTATTTGTCCTCTCAACTATACCATTCTATGGAGGTGTTATAGGTGCATACATCTTTCTCTTGATTCCTCTATCATTGCAGAAAAAATTGAACTCATTTGATATAAACTCTCCACCTCGGTCAGATCTCATACATTTCAAGATTTTACCTGTTTCTTTTTCAACTTTTGCCAAATACCACTTAAACAACTGAAATGCATCAGATTTTTCTTTAAAAAACATTACAGTCATCATCCTAGTGTAGTCATCAACAAACAGAATAAAGTATTTAGCACCACAATAAATTTGTACACACATAGGTCCACAAAGGTTAGTATGAAACAAATCCAAAATATTTTCAGAAGTAAATATCTTTCTCTCGAAACTAGACTTTGTCATTTTACCCAACTAACACTGTTTACACATTATATTATCACGTTTATTCAATCTCGACAAACCTCTAACTTTCTTATTTTTACTAATATTTACTATATTGTCAAAGATTACATGACATAGCCTCTTATGCCATAACCATACATCATCAAATTGTGCAAACAAACATGTCTCTTCAAATAGATCTAGATAGAACAAGTTACCTCTAGTATGTTCTCCACTTCCAATTAGCTCACCAGTGGCATCAAATATTTTAGCCTTTCTGTGATGAAACTCCACTTAGTAACCAGTGTTGTTAAGATGTGCAACACTCAACAAATTTTAGTTAAGACCTTCAACCCAATAGGCATTTTCACATGTGATCTTATTAGTTAGCTTAATTGATCCTTTACCTCTCACAGGACATGGTGCATAATTACCAAACTTAACACTTCTACCTTTGTAATGATCTAGGGTTTCAAATTTACTTTTATCACTAGTCATGTGATGTGAGCAACCACTTTAAATAATTCATTTACCACCTTTACTCACATAAGAAATAAGTGCAATTTTCTCATCTTCATCAAAATCCTCTTTCATAGCAACATAAACTACTTCAATATCAAAATCATCACTGTCACTGTCAATTTCCTCTTCAACAATATAATAGGATTTATTACCTTTGTCCTTGTAGCCTTTATACCTTTGGTGATCTCTATTATCTCTCTTATCCTTGTACTTGCTTTCCCTTTCCTCATCCTTATCATTCCTATCAGGACATCTTGCTACAATATGGCCAATTTTGTTACATGAAAAATAGATTATAGGAAGTTTACCTTTATATTTTCCTTTTCCTCTTTTTAATCTTCTAGCCATGAGTGCTTCAAGATCATCTAGTTCCTCATCAGAAATATCACTATCACTTTCACTTTTCACACATTTTTCTTTTTCTCTCTTAGATTTATGCAAAACCATTTGTGACTTGAATGTAGATTTAACATTAGGAACAGTGTAGTTATCATAGTTAGATAGCTCAAAAGAAGTAAGCTTACCAACATGACTTTCCAGAGTTAGAATATTACCAGGGTTACATCTTGATTCTTGGATTGCAAAAATTTTGATAGCATAGACAGGAAGAAAAGTTCTCAATACCTTACCATTAACAATCTCATCATCAATGATTCCATTAGCTTCTCTAATAGCATTCACTATCTCCTTAATTCTACCACAGTACTTTGCAATATTTTCACCTTCTTGCATTTTCATTTCATCAAAACTTACCTCTCAAGATTTCAACTTTTTCTCTTATTACATTTGTATCACCACCATAGATGGTTGCAATAGTATCCCACATTTTCTTTATAGTAGTGCAATATTTGATAACTTCAAATTTAGGATATCTTAAGGAAGATGCAATCTCCAACATTGCTTGATTATGTTCCTATTTTTCTTTTATCTCCTTGGCAATCAAAGGTACAACATAGTCATGTTCAACATAGTACTTCACCGAATCACCAATACCAGCTAGATCCAGTTTCATCAGACTCTTCCATGCAGGGAAGTTCTCGTTGTTCAACTTCGGTACCTCCTTTTTATACATCTTGATCATTAGCTTCAAGTACCTTTAAACTTTTCTCTGTAAGCACCAACAATTATGATACCAATTGTTAATATAATTTATAATAATAGAGAGGGTGGGGGTGGGGGTGAATCAATTGTTCTTAGGTCCATATGTACCAATTGAACTTTTAAACACTTCAACAATCTCAGATCTAATCACAAACACAACTCAATCTCTAGTATATATATCAGAAACATATAACATGTAGTCCATTGTCTAGAAGTAATTAACTTGCAAAATATAGAAATATTCACATCCAAAAATTCACACACATATAACACCATGATTTATAGTGGAAACCCAACTTGGGAAAAAAAAATTTGTAACATGTTACTGATATTTTCACTCTTCTGAAGTGAGCTTTGTGAAAATCCAACCTTGTTAAAGGTTTACAAACACACTGCTAGGTGTGACCCTATTAAAGGATTTAAACACTCTATCAAAAGGGACCTGGTTAAAGGATTTAAGTAAATTCCATTAGAATGTCACCTTGATTAAAGGATTTAAAAAATGATTGTTAGGTCAACCTTGATTAAAGGATTTAGACTAATACAATGGTTAGAAATTAATAGTAATTTTTTATTTGAAAAACATACAACTCACTTTGCAAATAAAAGATCCAATTCTCACATATATGCTGATTTACTGACTAAGTTGCATTTCCATCTCCATCACTAATCTTCTTGAAATTCACTTCAAGAAATCACAACTCTGATCAACTCCTTCAAAATTTCACCTTCAACCTTCTTCTTAGACTTGTCAATCAATAACATCAACAACTTCAGCACACACTGTAACCTCACAATTAGGTTTTTCTTTATACCACCTGAATTGGGTAGATCCATCTTTTTCCACTTAATCTCCTCCATAGATCGTAGGTTTAGGTCAAATTCATCGAATCCTTCCAAAATTTAAGTTCTTCATCCTTCCTTGTAGATACATCTTCAAACTTATTATGAATCCATAATAAAAATTTTTACCAAGCATTAAATTGTCCATACAATCAATTAACATAGTCAACATGATTTACATAACCCAAGAATTCAACTATGTCAGTTGGGAATCTCAATTCTTTCTCCAAATGTAAATTACTGACACTCGGTCAATACTGTGTTCATCTCCTCGGTCATTACTGTGTAACTTGGTCATCTCTGCAAACTGTCTTCCCTAGCTAACACTATTTTTCTCGGTAATTTCTTATCGCTTGACATAAACTAATGTTTGGTGAATACACTAAATTTACTCAGCATATACTAGCACTCGGTCGACGCTAACATCACTCATCTTAAACTAGATTTCTTCACTTTTTCTTGGTTAAGCCTACTTCTTCAATCTTTCTTCTTACTTAGATAAACAATACATTATCTTATCAATGTGCCAAATAATCAAGTACCCATTGAAGTATCAAATAATTCAACCTTTCCTTAGGTTCTCTTATTATCTCCCTTGCCCTAATCATTTTCATCAATCAATAGATATAGTACTTTCTTAGATAGCAACTATCTTACCAGTTAAGGTTTGGCATCAATGACAATACAACAATTGTTTCAATTGTAGTTTCCAAGAGTTATATGTGTGGAAGACATATAAATTTGTTAAAGTGTAGACATGAATATGAAAATAAAAAAAGAGGAATTTTGAAGGTTGTCTTTTGAGATACAATTTGTAGACAATTTCTAATCTAGGGAACAAGGGTTTGAACACATGGATCGAATTTACATTGATAAAAAATGAAGAATTGATCAAAGATTATTTTAAGGAGGATTCATGATTATCATATTTGTCTAGATAAACCATATCAAATTAAAATGGAAGCTATCATGGTTGTTACTGGTCTATGCAAATGGGTCCATACTATATTGAGATCAGTAAGGAACAAGGAGGTTTAAGCTCTAACAAGTGTAACAAGAGATCAAAGAGCCTTACAAATTGACACCATCGATGATGTAATGGTAAGGTATGCTATTGTTGGAATTGCATGCAATATTTAATTTTGGAATAGATAAGGATCCACATTTTCTATTGTCATGTATGTTTCTCACCAAATGATAAAAAAAAAGAAAATATTATGATTTGTGTAAATTGTTAAGACAAAAACTATTGAACAACTTGATGTTAACTAAGAATAAGGGTTATGCTTTTTTTTTTGGATCTTTAGTTTTTTATTTAGTATTTTACTTTCATAATTCACTACCAATGAAGGAGAATGTTGTCTAGACTGAGAACTTACTTATAGGAAAGAAAATATATAATTATTTGAATGAATTGGATAGAAAAAATAGTGCATGCAAAGACAACTTCACTAAGCTTAGAAAGAACTTAATTTTAAGATATAGAATCCCAAAAGGTTGTGTTGAGAAATAAATGGATAATATTTTATTCCTAGTAGATATAGATCACTGCTTCATGGAAGCAGTATTACTCAGGAAGTTCAGATTGATTGATTCTAGTCATGAGATCAATATGGAAGATTGCATGATAAATACAGAATAATTAGTTAAGTATCCAATAGACCTGACACAAAATAAATTTAGAGCATATGAAGAGTTAGTTGGATCAGATGAATTGGTACATGTAGCTTTGGAAGGATCCACCTTCAAAAAAAGAAGACATATAAGATCCATTGAGGCCCCTACTTTGGTCTTAAAGAAGAAGAATACATATGATAACAAGGAAGAGAAAATAGTAACAATTGATATTGATGACCTAGAATCAGCCAAGGTTGATGAGAAGTAGAAATAAATTATGATAGTATAGGAAGAAAATCCTAAGAGGAATCTAGATTTTTTGATGATGATCCCTATGAAACAAACAAGGTACAGACAATACTTGAATAATTAGATAGAATAAAGAAGATGGGTGATGTATGTGTTATGGTTCCACAACCACACTCCCCTTTTTTGGCCATTTGGCCAAGGGCCCCCCCTTCTTTGGCTTGTTTGTGAGTTTTTTCTATTAGTCAGGTCCTTGTCTAGGACTGTCTCTTGAGTTTTTGTCAAGTTTCAGCCTTTTGCACTTTCAGTGTTCCCTAGGTACGAAAGGCTAAAAGGATAAAAGAGCCTTATGCATGCCAACAAAACCCTCCTTTTTTCCTTTTAAGCATTTTAGACTTTCAGAGGTCCAAAACACTGAAAGTCCAATTTCCTAAGTTGGGAATCGACCTTTCGGCATTTCAGCCTTTCAAAGGTCCGAGACCCTCAAAAGTTTGAAACATCAAAAAGTTGAAAATGGTTGATGTCACCCCCATTGAAAGCCTATATAATGCGGAGGGCCAACCATTTTAGTCACTTTTCATTTTTGCCTACTGTTGATTTTTGGAGCTTGTTGAATGCACTTTGCTTCCAGTTGTCTTCCAGCTTCTTCGGCTTGCTTGTTTCTTCAGTTTTCTCACCCTTCTTTGCTTGTTTTGAGGTAGGTTTCTTTGCCTCCCCTTTTTTTTCTCATGTTTTAGTTAGTTCTAAGTTTTTTGTGCTAGGGTTTTGGTCTTAGGTCTTTTTTTCATGTCACTTTGGGGTTGTAGAGTTGTCCCCTTGGACCCCTTAGTGTCGAGTTTGTGGTCAAACTCAATTCGAGCTCTAACCCTTGCTTTCCTTTTTTCAAGTCAGTCAGTCCTAGAAGTTGCAGACTTTCACAGTCTGAAAGTCCCAAAAATAAATCAGCCCCAAACTATTCTCCAAGTCCCACTTTTTGGCATTTTGGACTTTCGCTCACCAAAACATCTAGCACTCCAAAGTGTTGAAAGCTAACATGTCACCCAAAACCAACTCCAGTCAATTTCACCCTTTCGACATTTTAGACACCGAAGTCTCCACCAATTTTCACCATTCGAAAGGCTAAAGTTTGGACTAAATGATGGCCTTTCCACCATTTTGGCATTTTAGAGGGTCCTCATACTTTCGGGGTCTGAAAGTCCGAAATGCCGAAATGGCCCTTCTAAAGATTTTAGGCTTGGTTTTCCTGGGATATCTTAGTTTTTCATGCTTTTTCATTAGAACTTCTTCCTAAATATCATGTATTGGTTACTGATTCAAGTCCCTTTGTTTTGAAGAATATAAGAAAAGGTGAATTCCCCTACCATGAAGTATCAGTTCAAGGGTTACCATGCACCATCCAAGGTGGGGAACTTACATTTTGAAATCACAGACACTAACATTGGGAATGTCAGCTAGAATGATTACCTAGTGAAATGTGCTCAACCAAAAGGAAGATCCAAGGACTACACTTCATTTGTATACTACTCACTACTGAATGTAGTGACACATCCTATGTCCATCCCCTCTTCCAACATGATAGTCACCCTAGTGAACCACTACATACTAGATGAAAGGCTGGTGAAGAACAATATGGGAGAAGTGGTTTTGGACCTTCGACTAGATAATATTGAGGATGCCTTCCATTTTTCCAAAGGGATAGACAAGATTTATAGAGTCTTGATAGGCAAGGGGATGAATTTTTACAATAAGGACATCCAGTTATCCCATGAAATTATAAACAAGGATTATCTCATGAAACCTCTACCAAAGAGAAGGCTTGAAAAAATAGACATTAGGAGAGGCTACATGAAAGAAGACATCCAAGTAGCCATCATTATGATCATCTGAGTGTATGGACTATAGAAATAAATCCAGCTAGAGCCATGGATGATCCTTCTCATCGAGAGGATAAAGGAGAGATAGGTGAGGTTTGACTAGGCCATGATAACCTAGACCAGTAATTGATCACAATAAAGAGTGATCCTCACTTCTACATGACATCATATCTTGTGTATCTACTGGCAGCAAGAGAAGTGTACCCAGGGTTGGTAAAGGTAGGAGCCATGGGTCAAAAAAATGCTTGGCCATTCACAATTTATCCCTAATTGGTAAGAAAAAATTATCTCATAGAAGATATCTCATAATATTGCATCGTCAATGATTCTTTTATTTTCATTATCATCTACTCAATTGAGGGTGATTATGCCAAATGGATGTTAGAAGAAGAAACTTCCAAAGTAAAGGCCCTCGAGGATTTTTATATCCAATTCAAAACTTTCACATATATCAGGGTGGTAGGGAGCACCCTCTCTCCAAAGAAGCTACTAAGATATCCTTCAAACAAGATTCATTTTTTAGAAATGGCTAGGCAACTATTAGATGCCCATGAACATATTAGGCATAAGAAGAAACATTTTTGGGACTTCCCTATCTCGATAGGCACCCATTGTCTGTGAGATATGAAGATCTTCAAGTCCTTATCTTTCGAGTGGGATTAGTGCCCACTACAGAACTTTAATCTGATCAGGACTAGATTTTCTCCCATTGGCACCTACAACCATATAATGGGAAGGAATTATGTGCATGAGCCTCACATCAAGGACCATTAGATGAATTGCACTGATGACTATGAAGTCAGAATTTGTGACTACTGCCAAATGAGTCTGGAATTGGTACAAACTTCCCTGCTACTGCATATACCAAAAAAGGTAAAAGAGGCTGACTTAGAGGACATCTTGGATCCAATTTATAACCAAGACAAAATATACACCAGGGCTATCCTCAATGATGAGGTGGATAGAGATTAAAATGATGATATAAACTTCAAATCTTGACATGTCATCAAGGTGACAAAGGCATAGATTTCCTATCTATTTCAAATGAACCTTGTGCCTATGAAGTAATAACTGGCTCAAACTTTGAAGAAGAAAAAGAAGAAAGGAGAGAAAGTGTTGATGCCACAATTCAAAGAGGTTGCATCGCTGAGGCCAAAGACGGTGTATTAGCATGAATGCTTGATTGCATATGGGTCGAGTACTTGGTCTAAACACCCAAAGAACATGATGACTAGGAGTATAGTTCCCCCAGATGTTCCATCATCCAACAATCTAGAACCACCAGGTGCACCTAAGAAAGCACCAAGGGTAAAGGTAACCAAACCTAGGTCTGCGAGGGTAATTAAGGGACATGTGCATTAAAAGAAGAGAACCTCAATGCCAACTCACATGGAGACCCTTTTGGAGGAAGATGAAGAAGATGAGGAAGATAAGAAGGATGAAATACCCCTTAACAAAAGAACCCAGTCCTTAGGATTTCTGAAGAGAAGAAAGCTACAGGAAGAGGATATACAAATAGATGCTAAAGAGGGAGCCCAAGGAGAGAAAGTAAACCCAATGGATGCTCTAGGTAATGATGACTTTGATATATCTAACATTTAAGGCCTTCATGGATTCAAAGAGATTAGACAATAAGTCCCAACAGAAGGACCTTCCACATAAAAATAGTTCTCCTTTTTCTTCTCATCCTTTGGACATTGTAGGATAGGAAGTTCAACCAGAGTCTCAAGAATCAGCCGAGGAAGTGGTAGATAAAATTTAAAAGGAGACCACTTTATTAGAGAAGGAATATTCTATGGGGGTCACTTCTGAAGAGGAAAATCGAGTTCCAATCCCTCTAGCCCAAAAAGTTCTAGTGCCACCTCCACAAAAAGCACCAGTCCTGCCACCATCCACCACTTCTCTTCCACCACAGATTCAATCCAATCCACCATCTATCACTCCACTTCCACCACAAGTCCAAACTAGTTAGCCTCCATTGCAAGCTCCACCTACTCATGTTCCCATGCCTACTATGCCTCCTCTACAAATACCAATTCCTTCACCTACTCCTCCTCCTTCTCCCATGCCCCTACACATAACCCTCTTCCATCAGCACCAACTCCTCCACCTCCTTAAACTGAGACAATTGTGCAAGAACCTCAAGATCCAACAAAGGAAACTGAAGTAGTAAAGGAGGTTCCATTAGAAGAGCAGGCCAGATCAAAAGGACAAACTGGAGAAGATCAAAGAACAACAAGAAAAGAATAGGAGAATGAGAAGAAAGACAGGTGGAACCTATGCCAGAATGCAAAGTTGTTACCTCTAACTTAGTCACACCTTACGAGCCAATAAATGCCTTCTCTAAACCCACCCAGTTTACAAAAGAAATAAAACCAAGGATGAGGGTATACACAGATGAAGAAGACATAGATATGGAGGTGCTTGGATGAGCATTCCATCATGTAGAATCTAGTGCCCAAGTAATGACCCTATCTTATGTAACACAAGATCAAGAAGGCATATCGAAGGCACATGTAGCCATACCCATGATGAATGTTAGTATGGATGAAATCACTCCAAAAGATTATGTTCTCAAGGAGGTAGACCTAGGAGAACCCATGAGAGAGGGAAGAAAAACTCTAGCTACACTAGGATTGAAGCATGCCCTAGGCTTCATGGATAAGGATGAGGAGAAAATAAAAGCCTTGATGGAGAGGAATGAGGCTATGAAGAAGTTTATTATTAAAACAATGAGTCCCATTGGCCCAAGTAACCCTGAGGCATCATTATAGGCTATTTTGGAAAGGAAGGGTGCTACTAAGTTGCCAACGAATATTCCACATTCTTTTATTCATGCTTGTACAGATTGGAAAAATGATTTTGAAGAGTTTTCCAGAACTTCCCTTAGGACAATTTTGAGACCCTTTAGGGGTATTCTAAAGGGGATCACCAACTTGGTGGATCTTATGTGTAGAGAAGATGGTCTTGAGGAAAATATCCTTAAGTTGCAAAAGGCCCTTGATGATCTTGTTATAATAAGGAAGCAACAGTTCTAAGTTTTGGTGAAAATATATGAGGGGTCGGGGCTTGACAATTTTCAAGAATGGATTAGAGATATCACTGAGGCTCTAAATATCTATGAGAAAACCCTGACCAAGGTTGATAAGAAGAGGGATCAGGAACTACTTTAGGTTCAAAAGATGCATAAGTTTTTTTAAGGCTTCGACCTAGACCTCTATGATGAGGATGATGAGAAGATGATGCATCCCATTAAAGATATTATAAATCAATACCTTGATATCTTTAATGGAGTTATAACAAAAGAGGATCTCCAACAAATATTTTATCAAAAGGAGATGCAGAAAATGCTGTCCCAGGAAGATGAAATAAGAGGCTTCTCTAATGAATTAGTCACCTTCCAAGGAAAGTAACAGGAATGCCTTAAAGGTGTCAAAATGGTGGACTTTGAAGAGGTACATGAGATTGTGGATAGGCTCTGTAAGGAACACCCATAAATTCTCCCAAGTCATTAAGTGTTCAGTTTTGGACTAGCCAATTTTGTATGTAGGGAAAAACATTTTCGTGGACTTAGCCAATTTTGAGCTCCAAGATTTTTGGCATTTTGGCCTTCCTATATTTTCAACCTTTGAAAGTCTAAAACATGTGAAATTTTGTGTTAGAAATAGGAAATATTGAGAGGGGGGGGGTGAATCAGTATTTCACAAACTTTTACTTTTGCCCAATTATGGATATAAGAAATTAAATTGAAGCTTGCATAAGAAAATAAACTACATAAACTGAATAATAAGCACACCAATAAAATAGATGAACTCATAACACCATGTTTGTTCTTGAGGAAACCCTAGCCAAGGGAAAACCTTAGTGGGGATGATACCCGCAACTAATCCACTAATCAAAAGTATTCGGTTAAGGATGTTGACCCTGTTAGGAGTCTATTACATACATATAGTGTCTCTATCCTAGTTAAAGGACTCTAGGCCTTGTTAGAAGCCTCAACCCTATTAGGAGTTTCTATTACAAAATAGAATGTTTGTAAGATGAGCTCACTTCCCAAACATGCAATATACAATGATAGCTTCAGATACAAAGGCAAAATACAAAAATCTTTTTACTGCTACTGAATAGCTTCTCTATTTTGATTTAGCTTTGTAGGATCTTCACTTTGATATATAGTACTTGCTTCCTTTCTTCTTACAACATACACTTTCCCATCATATTAAAATCTCTATATCTTTTTCATTATTCAGTATATATTTCACATTGCATTGTACTTACATATATACAAGTTATTACAAAATAACTTCCTGTTAGGTTACAATACTTTATACTCTTCTCTAAATACAAAATCATTATATGTTGTCCTAGGGTTAACATCTAGGATGTTGTCCCTACATAGTTAAGTCATTATTTTGATAAAAAAAAAAATATATTTATGATGAGTCTCATATCATTGATTGGGATGCCTTACAGGTGGAGTCAGATGGCCAGCTGGCCCTGGAGCCCATTCGCATTTTGGCTCGACAGACGTTGGGACTTCGAGGTAGAACACTGGACCAGGTTAGGGTCCAGTGGGATTGCTATGATGAGGTCACAGCCTCATGGGAGGATGTAGCACAGATGAGGGCCCAGTATCTGCACCTCTTCGATGAACTCCACGAGGATGTTCATGCCTAGAGGGGGTGGATGTGAGGCCCACCTTCGGCCCACATAGTGATCCTGTTTTATAGATAATATCCTAAAATTGACTTTTTGACCCTTTTAAAAATTCATGTGCAACCTTGAATGATTGCAACTTGCTTGATAGGACCTAATTAATGAGGTTTGTGAGGGTAGGTTTTAGAGGCCTTTTTAGAGGAATTTTGGCAAAGGATAGGGTATTCACCCATTCTCCATCTTTGGAGAGTTCCAAAAATTTAGAAGAGAAAGCTTGGAGTTTGGAATAGAGCTCAACAATCCTTCCATTAGCATTGGGCTTGAGGTAGGAAATCTTGCTCTCATATGGTTTTAGAAGTTGTATGTGTTTTTGTGTTGATGTTTTTAGCTTCCCATGGTTGGTCATGGAGGAAGCTTGCATTGTTTCATGTTGTGTTTTAGCTTCCCATGGTTGGTCATGGTGAGAGCAAGCATGCAATGTATTTTTTTTATGTAATTGGATTTTGGGTTGTATCTCTTGGATTCACTCACCCTTGGGAGGGAAGAGAAATCAAGAGGGGGTGTGGGAATGGAGGCAACTCCATGTGTAGAGTCTCCTCCATGTGTGGGGAAAGATGAACTTGGGTGAGGGATTTTCCCCAAGAAACCTTGCATTTAGCCCGTGTGGCAATGGGGGTATAAGGAGGGAAGATTGGCCATGTGAGCCTTGTATGAAATTGAGATATATGGGTCCATGTGTGGCCTTGTTTTTGTTATGCATTGGTTATCTCCATGGTTTGTCCACCCACACCCCACAAAGGATATTCATGGAATTCCTTAGTTTTCATCCTGAGGGAATTTGAGTTTTACGTTGGTTGTGTTTTGTCCCGAACTTTTGGGCATCACACGCTTAACTCAATATAATAAAACTCTAGCTTCTACTCTGTTCAAGTCGGCTCAACACTGTCACTATAAAAACATTAATATCTTCTTCCGTACATGTCATACAGACTTGAACTCTCATATGTGGCTTTGATATACATAGAATGATCCATGTTCAAGTGCACATGCACTGAACCTTCTTCTGTGAACAATTCTAAACAAAATTGTCTCTGATTAGACTGGAAAACATTATTGTACTTAGACAATTTTCAAATGCGCTTATACAAAATTGCTTTCTCCAATTATACTATCTTCATGCTAAGTATATGTTTCCATAATGACAACATTCTGATATCCTACTTAGCCAAATTTCCAACAATTTTTCTCAACACTCAACCATTTTTTGGACTTCATTTTTTCAGAGCAAGGGTCGGGGTCCAAAATTTTTGGGCCATTACCACCAATGACTTTAGTCCTCTTCAGTTGTTTTTTCATTCAGATTGATCACTCGTATGGGGTCATTTTTTCATGATTTGAGGAGGCCTACCAATTGGATCCACGGAGAAGAGATGCAACAAGGAATAAAGGGAAAAACTACAAGTTTCAAAGAAGAACATGCATGAGTTCTAGATTTAATTTTGATTTGTTTTATGCATATTTTTCTCCCAAATTGTAATGCACGAGGTTTAATTCCATGCTAGAGTAGTTTAAACTTGTTTTAGGGGTAGTTTCTTTCATGTAAACTCTAGATTAGACTTATTTTCAAGTTTTATGGGTAGCTAAAACCCTAGTTGTGAAATTGAGAGCACAACCCTATAAATTGTATGAAAATAATGTAATTAAGGTCGATTACTTTGCAATACAATACTTACAAATTGTGCTTCAATCATGGTGTGAATTTTTTGCTATCTTTGAAAAATTGATGAATGTATGTTTGCTCGTTCATTTATTTCAAAGTGCCAATTGATTGTATGGTGATTTTGATCTATGATTCTATTAGTCTAGTGTTTATCTTTGTTGCATTGCTTTGTTGTGACAAATTATTGGGAAGATTGTTCTCTGGTGCTTTAAGATAAATTTTTCTCACATGTGCGCACATCTATTGTGGCTTCATGATCTGATGAATTTTGACATATCTTACATTTGCATTTATTTCCATTGATGATTGCATCTGCTAAGATGGGATTGTGATTCATTCAGATTTCTATTTTGTGGGTTTCTTCCATCTTCTTGGTACTTTAATTTGCAAAGCAAAGTAACATCAGTTTATGTCCATTAGTTTACTTTCTACAATTTCATTTTGAATTCTCGTTACCCTATTCTTGTTACTTTTCTCATTTGTTTATGAAATCAATCATAAAAGATTAGATCTAGTTTAAATTGCTTTCATTTAAAGATCCAAAAAATACAAAAAAGAAATAAAGATTGTTGTGTTTTAAGATTTATTTTGCAATCCCTCAAAGATCAAACCAACAAAGGCCTCCTCATGAATAGATTCACATTTATCTTCAATTGAGCTAGCTAAGCGGTTGATACCCAACCCAGAAGGAACCTTGATATTGATTTACATAATTCTTCCAAGAGGAGAATTTTCTTACACAAATTCCTCATCGTTGTCTCGTGTAAAAATGATGCCTAACAGTATGGTTCTCACAACCATTGTATGAAAAGGAAAGAATTGAAGAAGCTTTGAGTATTCATGTGATCTAAAACAATATTTTCCCAATGAGGTTAAAATTTTACTCCTAGATGTTCTGTTTGAATAGATAAAATAACATTTAACCATCAAATCTATAGGAAAGAACGATGATGATCTAGAAAAAAGGCTATAGAGAGCCTTGGGAAAAAAATGTGTTATTGCACATAAAAAACTAATTGTAAAAAGGAAATGAGGAAATATGTTGGTGTAATGACAAGAACTTATAGATACTACCTCGGATGGCCTGCTATCACAAAAAATCACACGATCAAGATTGAGTCAATTGAATCTGAATTGAATAATTGGCACAAACATTTGATATTTTTAAAGAAAAGGATGGTGGAAAAAGAAAAAAGGATAAATGAACTTTAGGTAGACTTTATATCCATATAGAGATAAATAGATGATCTTTCTAGAACCTTTTATAAAGTCAAGGAGATTGTTGAAGCTAAAGTAGATCATTTTTCTAGTTTGTTAGAAGATGTGGAGAAAGATGAACTAAGTTTGATTATTCTAGATGACCTAATTGGTACTATTTACATTCTTGTTTAGTGTAATAGTTGGTGCTTAGTGCTCTTATCTATCATCAGTTCCTTGAACTTTTTCCTCCTAGAACTCAAGACAAGTACAAAATATTTTTGTTTAAAAGGTAACTAGTTTTTTTTTGTTTTGCATTTTTGAGTTGGTATCTTGTTGATACCCTTTTTACTAGGTGAAAAAGGGGGAGAATATGTTGGGTTAATGATGGAAAGTTAAGTTTTGAGAGGGGAGGGGTGAATTAGTACTGCAAAAACTTTTATCTACTTTTCTAACCATTCATCAAATTGAAAACTTTGCATAAAACATCACAAAACATATAAATCAACACTTGAAAATATAACTCATAATGGCATGATTTTTGGTCTCGCATAAATCCTTGGTCAGAGGAAAAAATTGTGGTGCGGATGGTACCCACAATCCTTCACTATTGCAGAAAAAAGGTTGCTTGGTTAGAGCTACAAAATTAGATACTTCTTATAGTGTACCCTATTAAGAGAATTTACCTTGTTATGAATACAAAAGACTTATGCAGTCTACTTTGCTAAAGGATTTTTACAATATCTAATCTAAGAGATGTACCCTTTTAAAGAATTTACAAAATAATACCAATTAAGGCCTACCCGGATAGGAATTTTACAATTATAATTACAATATAAACCAGTATTAAAAATGTTTGTAGAAATGCATCAACAAATGCTTTTTAGAATCAATATGCTCAGTAATATCTATACCTCATTCTGTATTCCAACCACAATTCATATTCTGTACTTAGTAGCCTCAACTCTTATTCAAATTCATAGTGCTTCTCTAACTTCTCTGTTACTCGGTATATTATTTTTTCTTCATCACCTTCATAATCTTCTTTGACTGATCATCACCCGCTCTTTGTATATCTCTCTCTCACTCTAATTTTCATACACTGATCCTTATATACTTGATCTAGAGGCAGTGGAAATATTCTAGATTCTTCTCCTTAAATAGTTCTAGAATCGCTTAGATCTCCAATGTATATATTCTACTTAATTTTCATTGGTGGATATCACCTTGTAATCATGCACACTCATCTTGTTTATATCTCCAATTCTTTACCAAATGATCTCCTTGAAATCTATAAAACATTTTATGCTCGGTGTCCAAATTCAATGTATCTAATATAATCTGTTATGTCGGCCTGTGTCACTTGATAACACATTTTATTTTTAAAGGGTAACATGTATACTCTCAACTCAGTAACTACTATCATACACTTTGAATCAGTAACTATCTTGCACTGTTCAATGTTTGTCTCCTATTTCCCTTTACCAAAACTATCTTTGCCTTTACCGACTGGCTTATTTTCTTTACCAACTGAGTCCTATGAATCCTTCTTCATTCACTAACTAACTTTGAAAATCAATATAACTATAAAAATATTAATCACAACAAAATAACTCTTTTAGGATTATCAATCTCCCCCTTTGGCATTAGTTTGGCATCTTTCTTAAAAAACTTCAAAGTCATCAAAATTGTGTCCTCAATCAAAATTTGACCATGTATAAACTCTTGGTATACCTCATAACTCTATAACTTCATTAAATCCTTATAATTCCCCATGTGAAAATACTTCCTATGTATATATCTCCTTATGACTGATATTATATCCCCCATTATATAATATTATATCTCTCTTTTTTTGACAATTATGCCAAAAACAAAATTACTTACCGGGATCTGGTAGTGGAAGTTTATCAAAAATATGTTTATACCACTACTTTGCATCTGCTAGGGATGTATCCCATGATTCCTTGAGTATCTACAAAACCACAATTTGTTCACCAATGTTAGCTGCTAGGCCAATCATGCTATCCATAGCACTGATGTCAGGGATATACACCAATTCCTTTTCCTTGTGTATTTCCTTGTGTAGTGATTCAATTTGGGGTATCAAAATAGATTGTAGGTCCACAAGTTCCATTATGATCTTATTCTCTTCTTTTCTTAACTCATGTTGTATTCCCATTAAATGTTTTAGCCTCTAATAGTACACTTAAAATGTTCTAGGATCGATTGTGACCTTCTTCAACTTCTAGGTCAACTCTTTTTGAATAGACTCAACTTTATTTTTAATGTCCTTAGTAAAATGTGAAATCAAACAAATCTTTTGAAATAATAAAAGAATATATTTCAACTTATTCTCCAATTCTGCTTGATCAATTCAGAAAGTGATACTTTTTCCAATGCAACAGATTGTAGTAGTTCCTCAATTATTTTGTTCTCCATATTCTTCCTATGCACTTGCATCAAATACTCAGTGGTATCTTTGCCAAGTTATTTTACTTGTTTAACCAATTCTTCTAGTTGACTTAGTAGACTTCCCTTCTCATTTACATTAGCATTAGGGGAAATCTCCTATAGTATCTCCTTAACACTCTCTAGCACATCTATCTTTTGCTTCTTTGCTAGCATCTTGTCCTGGGCTACTTTCATTTTAAGTAGATCTCTGAATTAAAATAGCTCTTTAGGGCTTAGGGAGGAGATATCTACCTTTGGTATGATTATCAATTGGCTTAAGTCAACTTTTTCTTTCTCATGATTTATTTTCTTTGACTTTTTCTTATCTTCTTGTATACTTTCTCTAGTAGAAAAATTTGGGGAATGTGATGCCTTCATTTCATAAGATGTAGTTGTTGTTGTGGTATCTTCAGTTCTTTCTTCTTTTTCTTCTTCTTTATTTTCTTCCTTCACCTTTTTATTCTCCTTCTCTTTCTCTTGTGGATAATGTTGTCCTGTAGTCTCACTAGATGTGACTTTCTCGGTATTCTGACCTGGATTTGTCTCAGTCTCTTTGGTGTCATTGATTACCTTGTGTTCTATCTCCTTTGCTTGTTCAGTGAATTTCTCTTCAACATCAGTAGGAATATATTTAATAACTTCTGAGATGACCCCATGAATCTTAGGAAAATCAACTACTTGTTCTATTATTGGTTCATCATCCATCAATTTTTTAGTAGCAACATTATCAATTTTTATTTCTTCAGTTTCCTTGTCCTCGGTGATCATAACATCTTCATCATGTATAATTTCTTTTGCTAGATCCTTTTCAGCTATATCCTCAGTCACCACTTCAGATTTTTCTAGGGTCAAGTCAATAGGATCTGACTTACCTTGTTTCTCCTTAGTCTTGGTTGACTAATTAGGAAAGAAGATCTCTCTCCATATATCAACAGTTTCCATTTGTACTACTTCTAGTTCACTGACCATGATCCTTAATGATCTTCTTTTTACAAGAAATCTTTTTGAGTACTCTTTCAATTCTTCATTGATATCTTGTAATGAAATTTTAGGTACAGTAATGGCTAGGGATCTTTCCCTTATTTTATTCTCAAAAGTCATAGCATACTTCCATCTCACATCTATCTTCTTGTATAGTTGATCAGGTAGGTGGTTGGCTAGTTCAATTGGAATAGTTGTAAATTTATGCAATGTAAATCCAACTACCTCCTAAATATTTTCTTTATCTTTATCACTCCTTGTTTAATACTTTTCATGTTTGATTCCTACAAAACCTCCATGATTCTTAAGATTTTCAATAAACTCATCTAAGTTTCTCAGTTTAAAGGGATGCTTTTGTAAAACTTTTAATTTTATCAAATCTTCAGATTTTGTCTCACTATCTTCTTGTAGTTTCAAATTTCTTCTTGGTTTTCCACATGATTTATTTTTCCTTATATATGTCTTAGGCTTCGTTTGATCTAATTCAGATTTCTTCTTCTCCCTCAGTGTAAAGTAGACCTTGTCAATGGCCTTGATCCCTTAGGGCCTGGTGTTTCAATTTTCACTCTAGTTTTCTTTCCCTTAATTTCAAAAGGACCTACCTCATCTTCTTCAACAATAACTCCTAGATTTTATGACAAATTACTTATCACTCTACTTGTTTTTCTATGAGCTTTAGGTATCAATATACCTAGTTTTATCTTTTATTTCACCTCTTCATATGTCCCATACTATTTAGCTCTCTTATCAACTAGTTTAGCTAATAGGGCTTCAATATACTATGATGTAGTTTCAATGTCCATTTCATAGGCCATTGACTATAGCTAGATAGTCCTTGGTTCCACAACCTTTAGAATGCATGTGTCAGTATCCACTTCAAAACACATAGTGTTTCAGTGCTTCCACTAACTATGGTGGAATTATAAATTTCTTATGCATTCTTGTTTGGAAATTGGTGAAATAATCATTCATAACAATATCAAAGTTATCTCCTAAACTTTGAATGAATTCATTGATTTGATAAATAATCAGTTTGTTCACATTCCAAACTACATTACTGATTGATGGGAAGAAGTTTTGAAAATAAAATAATATACATACCAACAATGAATTGAACTTCAAAGTGTTGGTATTTTCTTTTTGAATGGTGTTCATATTATCATAAAATTACTTCAGAAGGATCTCACATAGATCAATCTTCATGTCTTTCTTAACTATCTTGTAAGCTACATCCACAGCTCCACATGGCACACTATCCACTCGAGAGGACTGAAGATTAAGTAAAATATAACATTACATGTGAATATCAATTCAAGATCTTCTACCGTTGACAAATTAATACCTTTACCATCCCATTTAGCTTGAGTTGGCTCACACAACTTGTTCTTGTCAGTTTTCTTATTAGCTTTGAATCTATCACTGATTGAATATCCAGTCACAATATGAAAAACATCTTTTGTGATCATGACTAGTGCATCAAGCCACATAAATTGGTCATGAACTTGGCTTAACACAATTATCATCCATTCAGTCTTGAATACAGTCAGTACATGCAGGGAATGCATCAAACCATTGGTCTCCAATTGGATGTGTTCATCATATTAAGTTTCCCATTTACACACAGATTCTGGTAGGGTGTATCAACATTGGTTTGAAAAATTTCCTTGATCTTACAATGGATGAAGGCACAAATATCTTTGATCAAAATAAATCTTGGAGGAATTGAAAAAAGAGCTCCCATCTTGTCTGCTTTAGCTGGGGGAAGCTTCTACTTCAGGTCGACGGGATCAACCTTTTCAACAACAATAGGTTTTTGAACTTAGGTGCCATAAATTCAAAGATATAATAGATTGCTTGAAGTAGGGTTTTTGTTTTAAAATCAACTTGGTCACGCCATCAAAACTTGGAAAATCACCAAAAATCACTTGAATGCTTTCAAATGCTCTTAAATCTTCTCAATCAATTGCTCAAATTCTCTCAGAATCCTTATCTTTGTAATACTCTCAAGTGCTCTTGTAAACGTTAGATAAAAATGAAATAGAAAATTATCTATTTATACCTTTTCATCGATTAGGGTTTTCCAACAACTATAATTTTAGCATTTAATGTAGTCACTGAATCCATTTTTACCAAATACCAAATTAAACTTCCCTTCACCAAATTAAACAAAATAACATAGTCCTTTTACCTATCAAACATAAAGTTTTAACTTCACAACATATATCCAAATGTATCTTATTATGCTTATATGGATCTTAGTACAAATGTTAGGAACTGATTTAAGATTGAAATGTATCTCACATTTCCTACACATACCTTTAACTGACTAGGTGAAGATAGGTGCACCCGATCAATAGGATGAGGTGCCATCAACTGTTCCAACTGTTGTTCCATCATCTAGAGAATTCCTTTTTTCCATGTTCTATTCAATTGAACTCTTATTTCTTCAATATTCACTTGAACTATTTTATTTGACTTTTCCTTAGTTGGAGCTTTAATTTGGTACCTACAGTCTTTGGCTAGGTGACCTACCTTATGAAAGTGAAAACATGCCATTCTAGGATTTCTCCATGATCTTCTATTATTTCTTCCATGCATCAATATACATTTTACTACAATGTGACCAAATATCCCACATGCTGAACATGAAATTCTTGTGTTGTAGTCCCATGGTATTGTTGAGCCTTGTCAATTTTTTTTAGTGTTTTGTTAGTTGGGTATCCATTTGACATTCTTTCTTTGTGACCTGTAATCTTCAAATTTATGACCATATGTATTGCAAGTATTGTAGTAACCATTGAATTTTGGCTTCCTTGTATAGTTAGAAATCCTTGATCTACACTCAAATGCTTTATGTCCATACTTATTGCAATTATAATAGTAACCATCAAATTTAGGAGTGCTTGGTGATTTACATCCTTTGCTCCTGCTGACATTAGCTATACAACTAGGTTTCCCACAATGATAACAAATTGGATTCTTAGTATTTGGTGGGGTAGCAGTATCCTGGTTGGATGCTTGATTTGAGGATTCTCCCTTCTTGGTGGTGCTATTTTTAGTAAACCCAAGTTCAATTGTATATCTTAGTTGTCTCTAACCTATAAGATGTTCATCCAACATTCTCAATGTTTCTTCATTCCTTTTCAATACTTCATTTTCTTCTTTTTCTGATTTCAGTTCTTTTGTCAATCTTTCAACCTCAAACCTTAATGCTTGATTTTTAGATTCCTTTCTGGCCGTCTCTTGATTTTCATTTACAAATTGGTCGGTCATAGCATAATGTGTTTGTGTCATTCTCAAGATCTCATCATCCTTTTCATCTAGTCTTGCCTCAACTTTCCTTTTACCTTCTTCTTCCATTATTTTTGCATCTTCAACTAATCTCTTTGATTCTAGTATTTCATCCATTCTAATACCGTGTGCCCCTTGATCTTTTTTCATTAGACTCAACTGCTCGGTGAGTGCTTTATTCTTTTCCATCGGTTTAGTAATATCTATTTCATATTCATCATTCAAAATTTCTTCAAATGATGTCTCTGCAAGTATCTCAACATGTTCTTGTGTATATTTCAACTCATCAGATGAATGGTTTCTTACCCTCAATGAATTTTCCAATTTCCTTTTTAGATCATCAATTAGTTCATGTGCATTTTCTAATTCAAACTCAAGATAGTCAATTTTATTATATTTCTTGTAACTTTTTATGGCTATGATCTTTTCACTCTTAGGTGGTTAACATTTATCTCAAGAGTCCAAAGCTCTGATCATAGTAATTTTTAGTGGCTAATATTCACCAATTGGATAATTTTGGAAATTTGAGAATCCAAATTTGGCTAATAATTCAAGATTTAAGGAAACCTAAATCACCACATTTTTACAAAATTTTGATTTAAAAATATTTAAATTGCAAATAATTTATTTTTATAAAAAACTTGAGCTTGAAAATTCACCACAATATTCAATACATGATTAGATTTGATTCGCCATAATTTTATAAGTTATTGTAGAAATTTAAATTAATTCTCTAATAATATATCATGATTATTAGTCACTGTAGGGATCTTTCACCAACTTTTAGTTGTCATTATTGACTTAAAGTATAATCTAGTGACCCTCACTATATTCTGAGGTAAAAATGTTACTATTTAGTTTGTAATGCTTATGAGAACTAAAATTTCTTTCAGATTGTTGATCTCAATATAAATCAATGGTCTTGAAGAAGTTTTGGGCCCCATTAGTATTTAAAAATATCAATACATTTGTCTCACACAATACAATGAGGTTATTAGATTATATTTTAAATAAATGGTAGCAACTAATTATTACAGAGTCTATTCCTTAAACCCATCAAATATTTCCACATTAAACCTAATAATTTTCTATAAGAATTCTATTTTTTTAAATATAAGTATTCACTATGGTGATTAATTAATTTATTTTTATTGTTTGAAAGATTCGCCAATAGAATGTGAGAGATTCAAAAATAATTGTAAGGAAACTCAGGTGTGGAAACAGCTTCCTACGCTAATCTCTATAGGAGAGTATTGTGCAAATTCTTTTAAATCCTTACAATTTTAGATTCGTTAACTAATTTAATAAAGATATTGTAACCACATACCATACATACAGAAAAATAGAGAATGACACAATGATATACACTGGGGAAACCTTTCGATAAAAACCCTAGCACTCCAAAACCTGCATAATGTATTGATCAAAACTATTACAGCTTACAATACACTTGCAATGCAAGTTCTTTCAGAAGATTTCTAAATGTTTTAGCCATGATCTCCTTACACACAATTCAAGATACTGACACATCAACATTATTTGTAAGAAATACATTTTACAAAACAAATAATAAGAATAGGAATTATCCAAGGTTGAGACACCTTATTCCTAAGAATAATTACCAATAAGAAAAAATTCTTTTTAATTTTTTTTTGAGAGATTCGCCAATAGAAATTAATTTTTTTTCAAGAAAATGAAAGATTCACCAAGATTTTATATCTTTTCAAGAGGGGGGTTTCTTAAAGTTATCCCTAGCTCTGATACCAATTGTTGGGTTAATGATGGAAAGTTAAGTACTGAGAGGGGAGGGGTGAATCAGTACTGCAAAAACTTTTATCTACTTTTCTAATGATTCACCGAATTGAAAACTTTGCATAAAACATATAAATCAAAACATGAAAACACAAGTCATAACACCATGATTTTTGGTCTTGTAGAAATCCTTGGTTAGAGGAAAAAAATTTGGTGGGGATGGTACCCACAATCCTTCACTACTACATCAAAAAGGTTGCTCGGTTAGAGCTACAAAATTAGCTACTTCTGATAACTTACCCTGTTAAGAGTATTTACCCTCTTAGGAGTACAAAAGACTTAAGAAATCTGACTTGATCAAGATTTTTACAATCTCTAATCTAAGAGATGTACATTGTTAAAGGATTTACAAAATTAGACCTATTAGGGCCTACCTGGTTAGGGATTTTACAATTCTTATTAAAATATAAATAAGTTTTTAAAATGTTTGTAGAAATACATCAACAAATGCTTGTCAAATTCAATATGCTCAGTAATATCTTTAACTCATTCTATATTCCTACCACAATTCAGATTATGTACTCAGTAGCCTCAACTCTAATTCACATTCACAGTTGTTCTCTAACTTCTCTGTTACTCAGTAGATTCTATTCTCTTCATCACCTTCACAATATTATTTGACTGATCATCACCACTCTCTGTATATCTCTCTCTCACTCTAATTTTCATACACTGATCCTTATATACTTGATCTAGAGGCAGTGGAAATGTTCTATATTCTTCTCCTTAAATGGTTCTAGCATTGGTTACATATCCAATGTATATATTTCACTTAATTTTTATTGGTGGATCTTACCTTGTAATCATGTACAATCATCTTATTTTTATTTCCAATGCTTTACCAAACAATCTCCTAGAAATTTGTAAAACATTTTATGCTCGATGTCCAGATTCAATGTATCTAATAGAATTTGTTATGTCTGACTGTGTTACTTGGTAACAAGTTTTATTCTTACTC